>JACMZG010000142.1:0-26976 GCA_018340805.1 Microvelia longipes | reverse complement strand
TACAACCTCGAAAATAACAATTGCCATTTTTTTCATAAAAAATTCGATTTTTCACAAATTTGCACTTTTCATGTTTACGACATCTCTTGATTTTTTCGCAACTTTTTTTCACATAAATGCACAAAACTAACGTATAATAATTTGGATTATGACAAATGATTCAGAAAAATATGCAATCAGAGAATAATTGATTATTTTGATAGGGGTTGCCGCATTATCGTTGATTTCTCCAGGAAACATTTTCTTTTTTGTTAAATTTAAAATTATTTAAGTTCTCTATAAGAGTGCGTACAAATTCAATGATTGTTGACATTTTCAAAATTCCGAAATCAAGTTTATACAGCGAAATGAAAAAGTAAAATTTTTCATTTTTCTGGAAACCCTAACTCTGACGTAACCGTGACTAACCGTGACGTACCCTGAGTAACCTGACGTAACCGATCGAACCTGACGTAACCTGGACCCGTACCCGCAAGTGAGATTCAATGTGTTATTTCACCTGAAATTTCTGGCAATTTTTATTTTTGTTAAACAAGCAGAACCAAACTGTAATGCAATGTAAGTCCACTAACGGCAGAGCTAGGCAAGCTAAAGCGGTACTTACATGTTTGAAAAATAAATTTAATCTCAATAGGTCTTTGACTTTTGTATGTTCTCAGAGTATAAACTGAAAGGGGTAGAACAGTTTCTTACCACTTGAAGCGTGGATATAAGCAGTACTTAAAAAGACAATTTTTTTTGGGTTGATAGCCACGCAGCTGGTTGGTTCGAAACAAATCAGGTGTGGATGCGTTGAGCAATTATTCTCAATTTTCAATAAATCATCAATTAACATTTTTCCGTATAGTTATTATTTGATTTATCGATCGGTCGATTCAGTAGGACTATCTCACGCGTGACATGTACCACCATTGAATCCTCAATGGAATTTCCCATGAACTTTGATATTTCAATTTCAACTCGAAAATTAAATGCCACATTTTTTCCAATAAAAAATCGATTTTTCACAAATTTGTCACTTTCATTTGTGAACGAAAATCCTTTGATTTTTTTCGCAACTTTTGTTTTACATAATGCACCCAAAAAATAACGTATATAGATTTGATTATGACAAATGATTTCAGAAAATATCCAATTCAGAATAATTTGATTTTTGATTCTTAGGTTGCCGATTTATCGTTGATTTCTCCAGGAAAATTTTCTTTTTTTCAAATTTAGAAATTTATTTAAGTTCTCCTATAAGGAGTGGCGATACAAATTCAATATTTGTTGACATTTCAATATTCGAATCAAGTTATACAGTGAAAATTGAAAAAGTAAAATTTTTCATTTTTCACTGGAAACCAACTCTGACTAACCGTGACGTAACCGTGACGTAACCCTGACGTAACCCTACGTAACCCTTGAGAACCTGACGTAACCTTGACGTTAACCCCCAAAGTGGAATTATTAGATTTCACTAAATTTTTGCAATTTTTTATTTTTTGTTAACTAGCAGACCAAACTGTTATGCAATGTAAGGTCCACTACGGCAGAGCTAGCAAGCCTTAAAGCGTCTACCATGTTGAAAAAATAAATTTAATCTCAATATAGGTCTTTGACATGTTCTCAGAGATTAACTGAGAGAAGAACAGTTCTTACACTTTTGATCATAGCTAGAAAGCAGAAGCGATACTTAAACAAGAGACATTTTTTGATAACCACAGCTCCCGAGTCGAAACAAAATCGGATAGCGTTTTGAGCAATTATTTCTCAAATTTTCCAATAAAATCATCAATTTAACTTTTTCCTATATTATGATTGATTTATCGATCGGTCGATTCATAGACTATCTCCACGCGTGACATGTACCACCATTAGAATCCTCAATGAATTCATGAACTTTGATATCAATTTCACTCGAAAAAATTTGCCACTTTTTTTTCCAATAAAAAATCGATTTTTCACAAATTTTCACTTTCATTTTAACGAAAATCCTTTGATTTTTCGCAACTTTTTTTACATAAATGCACAAAACTAACGTATATAATTTGATTATGACAAATGATTTCAGAAAATATCAATCAGAATAATTGATTTTTTGATTTTTAGTTGCCGCATTATCGTTGATTTCTCCAGGAAACATTTTTCTTTTTTTTCAAATTTAAAATTTATTTAAGTTCTCTAATAGAGTGGCGTACAAATTCAATGATTGTTGACATTTTCAATATTCGAAATCAAGTTATACAGCTGAAAATTGGAAAAAAAATTTTCATTTTTTCACTGGAAACCCTAACTCGTGACGTAACCGTGACTAACCGTGACGTAACCCTGACGTAACCTGACGTAACCCTGACGTAACCTGACGTAACCTGACGTAACCGTAACCCAAAGTGAATTATTAGTATTTCACCTAAATTTGGCAATTTTTTTTTTTTTTTTTAAACACAGCAGACCAAACTGTAACAATGTAAGGTCCACTACGGCAGAGATAGGCAGACCTATAAGCGTCTACCATGTTGAAAAATAATTTAATCTCAAATATAGGTCTTTGACCATGTTCTCAGAGATTAAACTGAGAAGAACAGTTCTTACACTTTTGATCATAGCTAGAAAGCTAGAAGCATACTTAAACAAAGACATTTTTTTGATAAACCACAGCTCCCGAGTCGAACAAAATCGGGATAGGTTTTGAGCATTTATTTCTCAAATTTCCAATAAAATCATCAATTTAAACATTTTCCTATATATTATTGATTTATCGATCGGTCGATTCATAGACTATCTCCACGCGTGACATGTACCACCATAAATCCTCAATGAATTTCTGAACTTGATATCAATTCACTCGAAAATAAATTGCCACTTTTTTTCCAATAAAAAATCGATTTTTCACAATTTCACTTTCATTTTAACGAAAATCCTTTGATTTTTTCGCAACTTTTTTTACATAAATGCACAAACATAACGTATATAATTTGATTATGACAAATGTTTCAGAAAATATCATATATTGATTTTTTGATTTGGTTGCCGCATTTATCGTTGATTTCTCCAGGAAACATTTTCTTTTTTTCAAATTTAAAATTTTATTTAAGTTCTCTATAAGGTGGCGTACAAATTCAATGATTGTTGACATTTTCAATATTTCGAAATCAAGTGTATACAGCTTGAAAATTGTAAAAGTAAAATTTCATTTTTTTCACTGGAAACCCTAACTCTGACGTAACCGTGTCGTAACCGTGACGTAACCCTGACGTAACCCTGACGTAACCCTGGAGTACCTGACGTAACCTGAGTACCCAAAGTGAATATTAGTATTTCACCTAAATTTTTGGCAATTTTTTATTTTTGTTTAAACAAGAGACCAAACTGTAATGCAATGTAAGGTCTACGGCAGAGCTAGGCAAGCCTTTAAAGCGTCTACCATGTTGAAAAAATAAATTTAATCTCAATATAGGTCTTGACCATGTTCTCAAGATAAACTGAGAGAACAGTTCTTACACTTTGATCATGCATGAAAGCTAGAAGCGATACTTAAACAAAGACAATTTTTTTTTTTTGATAAAAAAAACCACAGCTCCCGAGTCGCAAACAAAATCGGGATTATTTGAGCAATTTAATTCCAAATTTTTCCAATACAATCATCAATTTAACATTTTTACCTATATTATATTGATTTATCGATCGGTCGATCATAGACTATCTCACGCGTGACATGTACCACCATTAGAATCCTCAATGAATTCATGAACTTTGATATCAATTTCACTCGAAAATAAATTGCCACTTTTTTCCAATAAAAAAATCGTTTTTTCACAAATTTTCACTTTCATTTTACGAAAATCCTTTGATTTTTCGCAATTTTTACATAAATGCACAAACATAACGTATATAATTGATTATGACAAATGATTCAGAAAATATCAATTCAGAATAATTGATTTTTGATTTTTAGGGTTGCCGCAGTTTTCGTGATTTTCCCAGGAAACATTTTCTTTTTTTCAAATTTAAATTTATTTAGTTCTCTAATAAAGAGTGGCGTACAAAATTCAATGATTGTTGACATTTCAATATCGAAATCAAGTTATACAGCTGAAAAATTGAAAAAGTAAAATTTTTCATTTTTCATGGAAACCTAACGCGTGACGTAACCGTGACGTACCGTGACGTAACCCTGACGTAACCTGACGTAACCCTGACGTACCCTGAAACCCTGACGTAACCCAAAGTGAATTATTAGTATTTCACCTAAATTTTTGGCAATTTTTTATTTTTGTTTAAACAAGCAGACCAAACTGTAATGCAATGTAAGGTCCACTACGGCGAGGCTAGCAAGCCTTAAAAGCGTCTACATGTTGAAAAATAATTTAATCTCAATATAGGTCTTTGACCATGTTCTCAGAGAGATTAAACTGAGAAGACAGTTCTTACACTTTTGATCATAGCAGAAGCTAGAAGCGATACTTAAACAAAGACAATTTTTTGAAAACCACAGCTCCCGAGTCGAAACAAAATCGGGATAGCGTTTTGAGCAATTATTTCTCAAATTTTCCAATAAAAATCATCAATTTAACATTTTTTCCTATATTATATTGATTTATCGATCGGTCCATTCATAGACTATCTCCACGCGTGACATGTACCACCATTAGAATCCTCAATGAATTTCATGAACTTTGATATCAATTTCTCTCGAAAATAAATTGCCACTTTTTTCCAATAAAAATCGATTTTTCACAAATTTTCACTTTCATTTTACGAAAATCCTTTGATTTTTTCGCAACTTTTTTACATAAATGCACAAAACATAACGTATATAATTTGATTATGACAAATGATTTCAGAAAATATCAATCAGAATAATTGATTTTTTGATTTTTAGGTTGCCGCATTTATCGTTGATTTCTCCAGGAAACATTTTTCTTTTTTTCAAAATTTAAAATTTATTTAAGTTCTCTAATAAGAGTGGCGTACAAATTCAATGATTGTTGACATTTTCAATATTCGAAATCAAGTTATACAGCTGAAAATTGAAAAAGTAAAATTTTTCATTTTTTCACTGGAAACCCTAACTCTGACGTAACCGTGACGTAACTGACGTAACCCTGACGTAACCCTGACGTAACCCTGACGTAACCCTGACGTAACCTTGACGTAACCAAAGTGAATTATTAGTATTTCACCTAAATTTTTTGGCAATTTTTTATTTTTTGTTTAAACAAGCAGACCAACTGTAATGCAATGTAAGGTCCACTACGGCAGAGCTAGGCAAGCCTTAAAGCGTCTACCATGTTGAAAAAATAAATTTAATCTCAATATAGGTCTTTGACCATGTTCTCAGATTAAACTGAGAAGAACAGTTCTTACACTTTTGATCATAGCTAGAAAGCTAGAAGCGATACTTAAACAAAGACAATTTTTGATAAACCACAGCTCCCGAGTCGAAACAAAATCGGGATAGCGTTTTGAGCAATTTATTTCTCAAATTTTCCAATAAAATCATCAATTTAACATTTTTCCTATATTATATTGATTTATCGATCGGTCCATTCATAGACTATCTCCACGCATGACATGTAACCACCATTAGAATCCTCATGAATTTCATGAACTTTGATATCAATTTCACTCGAAAATAAATTGCCACTTTTTTCCAATAAAAAATCGATTTTTTCACAAATTTTCACTTTCATTTTACGAAAAATCCTTTGATTTTTTCGCAACTTTTTTACATAAATGCACAAAACATAACGTATATAATTTGATTATGACAAATGATTTCAGAAAATATCAATCAGAATAATTGATTTTTTGATTTTTAGGTTGCCGCATTTATCGTTGATTTCTCAGGAAACATTTTTCTTTTTTTCAAATTTAAAATTTATTTAAGTTCTCTAATAAGAGTGGCGTACAAATTCAATGATTGTTGACATTTTCAATATTCGAAATCAAGTTATACAGCTGAAAATTGAAAAAGTAAAATTTTCATTTTTCACTGGAAACCCTAACTCGTGAGTAACGTGACGTAACCGTGACGTAACCGTGACGTAACCCTGACGTAACCCTGACGAAACCCTGACGTAACCCTGACGTAACCCAAAGTGAATTATTAGTATTTCACCTAAATTTTGGCAATTTTTTATTTTTTGTTTAAACAAGCAGACCAAACTGTAATGCAATGTAAGGTCCACTACGGCAGAGCTAGGCAAGCCTTAAAGCGTCTACCATGTTGAAAAATAAATTTAATCTCAATATAGGTCTTTGACCATGTTCTCAGAGATTAAACTGAGAAGAACAGTTCTTACACTTTTGATCATAGCTAGAAAGCTAGAAGCGATACTTAAACAAAGACAATTTTTTTGATAAACACAGCTCCCGAGTCGAAACAAAATCGGGATAGCGTTTTGAGCAATTTATTTCTCAAATTTCCAATAAAATCATCAATTTAACATTTTTCTATATTATATTGATTTATCGATCGGTCATTCATGACTATCTCCACGCGTGACATGTACCACCATTAGAATCCTCAATGAATTTCATGAACTTTGATATCAATTCACTCGAAATAAATTGCCACTTTTTTTCCAATAAAATCGATTTTTTCACAAATTTTCACTTTCATTTTACGAAAATCCTTTGATTTTTTCGCAAATTTTTTTACATAAATGCACAAACATAACGTATATATTTGATTATGACAAATGATTTCAGAAAATATCAATCAGAATAATTTGATTTTTTGATTTTTAGGTTGCCGCATTTATCGTTGATTTCTCCAGGAAACATTTTTCTTTTTTTTCAAATTTAAAATTTATTTAAGTTCTCTAATAGAGTGGCGTACAAATTCAATGATTGTTGACATTTTCAATATTCGAAATCAAGTTATACAGCTGAAAATTGAAAAAGTAAAATTTTTCATTTTTTTCACTGGAAACCCTAACTCTGACCGTAACCGTGACGTAACCGTGACGTAACCCTGACGTAACCCTGACGTAACCTGACGTAACCCTGACGTAACCCTGACGTAACCCAAAGTGAATTATTAGTATTTCACCTAAATTTTTGGCAATTTTTTTATTTTTGTTTAAACAAGCAGACCAAACTGTAATGCAATGTAAGGTCCCTACGGCAGAGCTAGGCAAGCCTTAAAGCGTCTACCATGGAAAAAAATAAATTTAATCTCAATATAGGTCTTTGACCATGTTCTCAGAGATTAAACTGAGAAGAACAGTTCTTACACTTTTGATCATAGCTAGAAAGCTAGAAGCGATACTTAAACAAAGACAATTTTTTGATAAACACAGCTCCCGAGTCGAAACAAAATCGGGATAGCGTTTTGAGCAATTTTATTTCTCAAAATTCCAATAAAATCATCATTTAACATTTTTCCTATATTATATTGATTTATCGATCGGTCCATTCATAGACTATCTCCACGCGTGACATGTACCACCATTAGAATCCTCAATGAATTTCATGAACTTTGATATCAATTTCACTCGAAAATAAATTGCCACTTTTTTTCCAATAAAAAATCGTTTTTTCACAAATTTTCACTTTCATTTTACGAAAATCCTTTGATTTTTTCGCAACTTTTTTTACATAAATGCACAAAAATAACGTATATAATTTGATTATGAAAATGATTTCAGAAAAATATCAATCAGAATAATTGATTTTTTGATTTTTAGGTGTGCCGCATTTATCGTTGATTTCTCCAGAAACATTTTCTTTTTTTCAAATTTTAAAAAATTTATTCTCTCTAATTGTAAAATTCAATGATTGTTGATTTTCAATATTCGAAATCAAGTTATACAGCTGAAAATTTGAAAAAGTAAAATTTTCATTTTTTCACTGGAAACCCTAACTCTGACGTAACGTAACCGTGACGTAACCTGTGACGTAACCCTGACGTAACCCTGACGTAACCCTGACGTAACCCTGACGTAACCAAAGTGAATTATTAGTATTTCACCTAAATTTTTGGCAATTTTTTATTTTTTGTTTAAACAAGCAGACCAAACTGTAATGCAATGTAAGGTCCACTACGGCAGAGCTAGGCAAGCCTTAAAGCGTCTACCATGTTGAAAAAAATAAATTTAATCTCATATAGGTCTTTGACCATGTTCTCAGAGATTAAACTGAGAAGAACAGTTCTTACACTTTTGATCATAGCTAGAAAGCTAGAAGCGATACTTAAACAAAGACAATTTTTTTGATAAACCACAGCTCCCGAGTCGAAACAAAATCGGGATAGCGTTTTGAGCAATTTATTTCTCAAAATTTCCAATAAAATCATCAATTTAACATTTTCCTATATTATATTGATTTATCGATCGGTCCATTCATAGACTATCTCCACGCGTGACATGTACCACCATTAGAATCCTCAATGAATTTCATGAACTTTGATATCAATTTCACTCGAAAATAAATTGCCACTTTTTTTCCAATAAAAAATCGATTTTTTCACAAATTTTCACTTTCATTTTACGAAAATCCTTTGATTTTTTCGCAACTTTTTTTACATAAATGCACAAAACATAACGTATATAATTTGATTATGACAAATGATTTCAGAAAATATCAATCAGAATAATTGATTTTTGATTTTTAGGTTGCCGCATTTATCGTTGATTTCTCCAGGAAACATTTTTCTTTTTTTCAAATTTAAAATTTATTTAAGTTCTCTAATAAGAGTGGCGTACAAATTCAATGATTGTTGACATTTTCAATATTCGAAATCAAGTTATACAGCTGAAAATTGAAAAAGTAAAATTTTTCATTTTTTCACTGGAAACCCTAACTCTGACGTAACCGTGACGTAACCGTGACGTAACCCTGACGTAACCTGACGTAACCCTGACGTAACCCTGACGTAACCCTGACGTAACCCAAAGTGAATTATTAGTATTTCACCTAAATTTTTGGCAATTTTTTATTTTTTGTTTAAACAAGCAGACCAAACTGTAATGCAATGTAAGGTCCACTACGGCAGAGCTAGGCAAGCCTTAAAGCGTCTACCATGTTGAAAAAATAAATTTAATCTCAATATAGGTCTTTGACCATGTTCTCAGAGATTAAACTGAGAAGAACAGTTCTTACACTTTTGATCATAGCTAGAAAGCTAGAAGCGATACTTAAACAAAGACAATTTTTTTGATAAACCACAGCTCCCGAGTCGAAACAAAATCGGGATAGCGTTTTGAGCAATTTATTTCTCAAATTTCCAATAAAATCATCAATTTAACATTTTCCTATATTATATTGATTTATCGATCGGTCCATTCATAGACTATCTCCACGCGTGACATGTACCACCATTAGAATCCTCAATGAATTTCATGAACTTTGATATCAATTTCACTCGAAAATAAATTGCCACTTTTTTTCCAATAAAAAATCGATTTTTTCACAAATTTTCACTTTCATTTTTACGAAAATCCTTTGATTTTTCGCAACTTTTTTTACATAAATGCACAAAACATAACGTATATAATTTGATTATGACAAATGATTTCAGAAAATATCAATCAGAATAATTGATTTTTTGATTTTTAGGTTGCCGCATTTATCGTTGATTTCTCCAGGAAACATTTTTCTTTTTTTCAAATTTAAAATTTATTTAAGTTCTCTAATAAGAGTGGCGTACAAATTCAATGATTGTTGACATTTTCAATATTCGAAATCAAGTTATACAGCTGAAAATTGAAAAAGTAAAATTTTTCATTTTTTCACTGGAAACCCTAACTCTGACGTAACCGTGACGTAACCGTGACGTAACTCTGACGTAACCCTGACGTAACCCTGACGTAACCCTGACGTAACCTTGACGTAACCCAAAGTGAATTATTAGTATTTCACCTAAATTTTTGGCAATTTTTTATTTTTTTTTTAAACAAGCAGACCAAACTGTAATGCAATGTAAGGTCCACTACGGCAGAGCTAGGCAAGCCTTAAAGCGTCACCATGTTGAAAAAATAAATTTAATCTCAATATAGGTCTTTGACCATGTTCTCAGAGATTAAACTGAGAAGAACAGTTCTTACACTTTTGATCATAGCTAGAAAGCTAGAAGCGATACTTAAACAAAGACAATTTTTTGATAAACCACAGCTCCCGAGTCGAAACAAAATCGGGATAGCGTTTGAGCAATTTATTTCTCAAATTTCCAATAAAATCATCAATTTAACATTTTTCCTATATTATATTGATTTATCGATCGGTCCATTCATAGACTATCTCCACGCGTGACATGTACCACCATTAGAATCCTCAATGAATTTCATGAACTTTGATATCAATTTCACTCGAAAATAAATTGCCACTTTTTTTCCAATAAAAAATCGATTTTTTCACAAATTTTCACTTTCATTTTACGAAAATCCTTTGATTTTTTCGCAACTTTTTTTACATAAATGCACAAAACATAACGTATATAATTTGATTATGACAAATGATTTCAGAAAATATCAATCAGAATAATTGATTTTTTTTGATTTTTAGGTTGCCGCATTTATCGTTGATTTCTCCAGGAAACATTTTTCTTTTTTTCAAATTTAAAATTTATTTAAGTTCTCTAATAAGAGTGGCGTACAAATTCAATGATTGTTGACATTTTCAATATTCGAAATCAAGTTATACAGCTGAAAATTGAAAAAGTAAAATTTTTCATTTTTTCACTGGAAACCCTAACTCTGACGTAACCGTGACGTAACCGTGACGTAACTGACGTAACCCTGACGTAACCCTGACGTAACCCTGACGTAACCTTGACGTAACCCAAAGTGAATTATTAGTATTTCACCTAAATTTTTGGCAATTTTTTATTTTTTGTTTAAACAAGCAGACCAAACTGTAATGCAATGTAAGGTCCACTACGGCAGAGCTAGGCAAGCCTTAAAGCGTCTACCATGTTGAAAAAATAAATTTAATCTCAATATAGGTCTTTGACCATGTTCTCAGAGATTAAACTGAGAAGAACAGTTCTTACACTTTTGATCATAGCTAGAAAGCTAGAAGCGATACTTAAACAAAGACAATTTTTTTGATAAACCACAGCTCCCGAGTCGAAACAAAATCGGGATAGCGTTTTGAGCAATTTATTTCTCAAAATTTCCAATAAAATCATCAATTTAACATTTTTCCTATATTATATTGATTTATCGATCGGTCCATTCATAGACTATCTCCACGCGTGACATGTACCACCATTAGAATCCTCAATGAATTTCATGAACTTTGATATCAATTTCACTCGAAAATAAATTGCCACTTTTTTTCCAATAAAAAATCGATTTTTTCACAAATTTTCACTTTCATTTTTACGAAAATCCTTTGATTTTTTCGCAACTTTTTTTACATAAATGCACAAAACATAACGTATATAATTTGATTATGACAAATGATTTCAGAAAATATCAATCAGAATAATTGATTTTTTGATTTTTAGGTTGCCGCATTTATCGTTGATTTCTCCAGGAAACATTTTTTCTTTTTTTCAAATTTAAAATTTATTTAAGTTCTCTAATAAGAGTGGCGTACAAATTCAATGATTGTTGACATTTTCAATATTCGAAATCAAGTTATACAGCTGAAAATTGAAAAAGTAAAATTTTTCATTTTTTCACTGGAAACCCTAACTCTGACGTAACCGTGACGTAACCGTGACGTAACCCTGACGTAAACCCTGACGTAACCCTGACGTAACCCTGACGTAACCCTGACGTAACCCAAAGTGAATTATTAGTATTTCACCTAAATTTTTGGCAATTTTTTATTTTTTGTTTAAACAAGCAGACCAAACTGTAATGCAATGTAAGGTCCACTACGGCAGAGCTAGGCAAGCCTTAAAGCGTCTACCATGTTGAAAAAATAAATTTAATCTCAATATAGGTCTTTGACCATGTTCTCAGAGATTTAAACTGAGAAGAACAGTTCTTACACTTTTGATCATAGCTAGAAAGCTAGAAGCGATACTTAAAAAAGACAATTTTTTTGATAAACCACAGCTCCCGAGTCGAAACAAAATCGGGATAGCGTTTTGAGCAATTTATTTCTCAAAATTTCCAATAAAATCATCAATTTAACATTTTTCCTATATTATATTGATTTATCGATCGGTCCATTCATAGACTATCTCCACGCGTGACATGTACCACCATTAGAATCCTCAATGAATTTCATGAACTTTGATATCAATTTCACTCGAAAATAAATTGCCACTTTTTTTCCAATAAAAAATCGATTTTTTCACAAATTTTCACTTTCATTTTACGAAAATCCTTTGATTTTTTCGCAACTTTTTTTACATAAATGCACAAAACATAACGTATATAATTTGATTATGACAAATGATTTCAGAAAATATCAATCAGAATAATTGATTTTTTGATTTTTAGGTTGCCGCATTTATCGTTGATTTCTCCAGGAAACATTTTTCTTTTTTTCAAATTTAAAATTTATTTAAGTTCTCTAATAAGAGTGGCGTACAATTCAATGATTGTTGACATTTTCAATATTCGAAATCAAGTTATACAGCTGAAAATTGAAAAAGTAAAATTTTTCATTTTTTCACTGGAAACCCTAACTCTGACGTAACCGTGACGTAACCGTGACGTAACCCTGACGTAACCCTGACGTAACCCTGACGTAACCTGACGTAACCCTGACGTAACCCAAAGTGAATTATTAGTATTTCACCTAAATTTTGGCAATTTTTTATTTTTTGTTTAAACAAGCAGACCAAACTGTAATGCAATGTAAGGTCCACTACGGCAGAGCTAGGCAAGCCTTAAAGCGTCTACCATGTTGAAAAAATAAATTTAATCTCAATATAGGTCTTTGACCATGTTCTCAGAGATTAAACTGAGAAGAACAGTTCTTACACTTTTGATCATAGCTAGAAAGCTAGAAGCGATACTTAAACAAAGACAATTTTTTGATAAACCACAGCTCCCGAGTCGAAACAAAATCGGGATAGCGTTTTGAGCAATTTATTTCTCAAATTTCCAATAAAATCATCAATTTAACATTTTTCCTATATTATATTGATTTATCGATCGGTCCATTCATAGACTATCTCCACGCGTGACATGTACCACCATTAGAATCCTCAATGAATTTCATGAACTTTGATATCAATTTCACTCGAAAAAATTGCCACTTTTTTTCCAATAAAAAATCGATTTTTTCACAAATTTTCACTTTCATTTTTACGAAAATCCTTTGATTTTTTCGCAACTTTTTTTACATAAATGCACAAAACATAACGTATATAATTTGATTATGACAAATGATTTCAGAAAATATCAATCAGAATAATTGATTTTTTGATTTTTAGGTTGCCGCATTTATCGTTGATTTCTCCAGGAAACATTTTTTCTTTTTTCAAATTTAAAATTTATTTAAGTTCTCTAATAAGAGTGGCGTACAAATTCAATGATTGTTGACATTTTCAATATTCGAAATCAAGTTATACAGCTGAAAATTGAAAAAGTAAAATTTTTCATTTTTTCACTGGAAACCCTAACTCTGACGTAACCGTGACGTAACCGTGACGTAACCCTGACGTAACTCTGACGTAACCCTGACGTAACCCTGACGTAAACCCTGACGTAACCCAAAGTGAATTATTAGTATTTCACCTAAATTTTTGGCAATTTTTTATTTTTTGTTTAAACAAGCAGACCAAACTGTAATGCAATGTAAGGTCCACTACGGCAGAGCTAGGCAAGCCTTAAAGCGTCTACCATGTTGAAAAAATAAATTTAATCTCAATATAGGTCTTTGACCATGTTCTCAGAGATTAAACTGAGAAGAACAGTTCTTACACTTTTGATCATAGCTAGAAAGCTAGAAGCGATACTTAAACAAAGACAATTTTTTTGATAAACCACAGCTCCCGAGTCGAAACAAAATCGGGATAGCGTTTTGAGCAATTTATTTCTCAAAATTTCCAATAAAATCATCAATTTAACATTTTTCCTATATTATATTGATTTATCGATCGGTCCATTCATAGACTATCTCCACGCGTGACATGTACCACCATTAGAATCCTCAATGAATTTCATGAACTTTGATATCAATTTCACTCGAAAATAAATTGCCCTTTTTTCCAATAAAAAATCGATTTTTTCACAAATTTTCACTTTCATTTTTACGAAAATCCTTTGATTTTTTCGCAACTTTTTTTACATAAATGCACAAAACATAACGTATATAATTTGATTATGACAAATGATTTCAGAAAATATCAATCAGAATAATTGATTTTTTGATTTTTAGGTTGCCGCATTTATCGTTGATTTCTCCAGGAAACATTTTTCTTTTTTTCAAATTTAAAATTTATTTAAGTTCTCTAATAAGAGTGGCGTACAAATTCAATGATTGTTGACATTTTCAATATTCGAAATCAAGTTATACAGCTGAAAATTGAAAAAGTAAAATTTTTCATTTTTTCACTGGAAACCCTAACTCTGACGTAACCGTGACGTAACCGTGACGTAACTCTGACGTAACCCTGACGTAACCCTGACGTAACCCTGACGTAACCCTGACGTAACCCAAAGTGAATTATTAGTATTTCACCTAAATTTTTGGCAATTTTTTATTTTTTGTTTAAACAAGCAGACCAAACTGTAATGCAATGTAAGGTCCACTACGGCAGAGCTAGGCAAGCCTTAAAGCGTCTACCATGTTGAAAAAATAAATTTAATCTCAATATAGGTCTTTGACCATGTTCTCAGAGATTAAACTGAGAAGAACAGTTCTTACACTTTTGATCATAGCTAGAAAGCTAGAAGCGATACTTAAACAAAGACAATTTTTTTGATAAACCACAGCTCCCGAGTCGAAACAAAATCGGGATAGCGTTTTGAGCAATTTATTTTCAAAATTTCCAATAAAATCATCAATTTAACATTTTTCCTATATTATATTGATTTATCGATCGGTCATTCATAGACTATCTCCACGCGTGACATGTACCACCATTAGAATCCTCAATGAATTTCATGAACTTTGATATCAATTTCACTCGAAAATAAATTTTTTTTTCCAATAAAAAATCGATTTTTTCACAAATTTTCACTTTCATTTTACGAAAATCCTTTGATTTTTTCGCAACTTTTTTTACATAAATGCACAAAACATAACGTATATAATTTGATTATGACAAATGATTTCAGAAAATATCAATCAGAATAATTGATTTTTTGATTTTTAGGTTGCCGCATTTATCGTTGATTTCTCCAGGAAACATTTTTCTTTTTTTCAAATTTAAAATTTATTTAAGTTCTCTAATAAGAGTGGCGTACAAATTCAATGATTGTTGACATTTTCAATATTCGAAATCAAGTTATACAGCTGAAAATGAAAAAGTAAAATTTTTCATTTTTTCACTGGAAACCCTAACTCTGACGTAACCGTGACGTAACCGTGACGTAACCGTGACGTAACTCTGACGTAACCTGACGTAACCCTGACGTAACCCTGACGTAACCTTGACGTAACCCAAAGTGAATTATTAGTATTTCACCTAAATTTTTGGCAATTTTTTATTTTTTGTTTAAACAAGCAGACCAAACTGTAATGCAATGTAAGGTCCACTACGGCAGAGCTAGGCAAGCCTTAAAGCGTCTACCATGTTGAAAAAATAAATTTAATCTCAATATAGGTCTTTGACCATGTTCTCAGAGATTAAACTGAGAAGAACAGTTCTTACACTTTTGATCATAGCTAGAAAGCTAGAAGCGATACTTAAACAAAGACAATTTTTTGATAAACCACAGCTCCCGAGTCGAAACAAAATCGGGATAGCGTTTTGAGCAATTTATTTCTCAAAATTTCCAATAAAATCATCAATTTAACATTTTTCCTATATTATATTGATTTATCGATCGGTCCATTCATAGACTATCTCCACGCGTGACATGTACCACCATTAGAATCCTCAATGAATTTCATGAACTTTGATATCAATTTCACTCGAAAATAAATTGCCACTTTTTTTCCAATAAAAAATCGATTTTTTCACAAATTTTCACTTTCATTTTTACGAAAATCCTTTGATTTTTTCGCAACTTTTTTACATAAATGCACAAAACATAACGTATATAATTTGATTATGACAAATGATTTCAGAAAATATCAATCAGAATAATTGATTTTTTGATTTTTAGGTTGCCGCATTTATCGTTGATTTCTCCAGGAAACATTTTTCTTTTTTTCAAATTTAAAATTTATTTAAGTTCTCTAATAAGAGTGGCGTACAAATTCAATGATTGTTGACATTTCAATATTCGAAATCAAGTTATACAGCTGAAAATTGAAAAAGTAAAATTTTTCATTTTTTCACTGGAAACCCTAACTCTGACGTAACCGTGACGTAACCGTGACGTAACCGTGACGTAACTCTGACGTAACCCTGACGTAACCCTGACGTAACCCTGACGTAACCTTGACGTAACCCAAAGTGAATTATTAGTATTTCACCTAAATTTTTGGCAATTTTTTATTTTTTGTTTAAACAAGCAGACCAAACTGTAATGCAATGTAAGGTCCACTACGGCAGAGCTAGGCAAGCCTTAAAGCGTCTACCATGTTGAAAAAATAAATTTAATCTCAATATAGGTCTTTGACCATGTTCTCAGAGATTAAACTGAGAAGAACAGTTCTTACACTTTTGATCATAGCTAGAAAGCTAGAAGCGATACTTAAACAAAGACAATTTTTTTGATAAACCACAGCTCCCGAGTCGAAACAAAATCGGGATAGCGTTTTGAGCAATTTATTTCTCAAAATTTCCAATAAAATCATCAATTTAACATTTTTCCTATATTATATTGATTTATCGATCGGTC
The DNA here is from genome assembly GCA_018340805.1 of Microvelia longipes. Lineage (NCBI taxonomy): Eukaryota > Metazoa > Arthropoda > Insecta > Hemiptera > Veliidae > Microvelia > Microvelia longipes. The sequence goes on along the minus strand of JACMZG010000142.1, from coordinate 10,126 downwards.
CATTCATAGACTATCTCCACGCGTGACATGTACCACCATTAGAATCCTCAATGAATTTCATGAACTTTGATATCAATTTCACTCGAAAATAAATTGCCACTTTTTTTCCAATAAAAAATCGATTTTTTCACAAATTTTCACTTTCATTTTTACGAAAATCCTTTGATTTTTTCGCAACTTTTTTTACATAAATGCACAAAACATAACGTATATAATTTGATTATGACAAATGATTTCAGAAAATATCAATCAGAATAATTGATTTTTTGATTTTTAGGTTGCCGCATTTATCGTTGATTTCTCCAGGAAACATTTTTCTTTTTTTCAAATTTAAAATTTATTTAAGTTCTCTAATAAGAGTGGCGTACAAATTCAATGATTGTTGACATTTTCAATATTCGAAATCAAGTTATACAGCTGAAAATTGAAAAAGTAAAATTTTTCATTTTTTCACTGGAAACCCTAACTCTGACGTAACCGTGACGTAACCGTGACGTAACCGTGACGTAACTCTGACGTAACCCTGACGTAAACCCTGACGTAACCCTGACGTAACCTTGACGTAACCCAAAGTGAATTATTAGTATTTCACCTAAATTTTTGGCAATTTTTTATTTTTTGTTTAAACAAGCAGACCAAACTGTAATGCAATGTAAGGTCCACTACGGCAGAGCTAGGCAAGCCTTAAAGCGTCTACCATGTTGAAAAAATAAATTTAATCTCAATATAGGTCTTTGACCATGTTCTCAGAGATTAAACTGAGAAGAACAGTTCTTACACTTTTGATCATAGCTAGAAAGCTAGAAGCGATACTTAAACAAAGACAATTTTTTTGATAAACCACAGCTCCCGAGTCGAAACAAAATCGGGATAGCGTTTGAGCAATTTATTTCTCAAAATTTCCAATAAAATCATCAATTTAACATTTTTCCTATATTATATTGATTTATCGATCGGTCCATTCATAGACTATCTCCACGCGTGACATGTACCACCATTAGAATCCTCAATGAATTTCATGAACTTTGATATCAATTTCACTCGAAAATAAATTGCCACTTTTTTTCCAATAAAAAATCGATTTTTTCACAAATTTTCACTTTCATTTTTACGAAAATCCTTTGATTTTTTCGCAACTTTTTTTACATAAATGCACAAAACATAACGTATATAATTTGATTATGACAAATGATTTCAGAAAATATCAATCAGAATAATTGATTTTTTGATTTTTAGGTTGCCGCATTTATCGTTGATTTCTCCAGGAAACATTTTTCTTTTTTTCAAATTTAAAATTTATTTAAGTTCTCTAATAAGAGTGGCGTACAAATTCAATGATTGTTGACATTTTCAATTCGAAATCAAGTTATACAGCTGAAAATTGAAAAAGTAAAATTTTTCATTTTTTCACTGGAAACCCTAACTCTGACGTAACCGTGACGTAACCGTGACGTAACCGTGACGTAACTCTGACGTAACCTGACGTAACCCTGACGTAACCCTGACGTAACCTTGACGTAACCCAAAGTGAATTATTAGTATTTCACCTAAATTTTTGGCAATTTTTTATTTTTTGTTTAAACAAGCAGACCAAACTGTAATGCAATGTAAGGTCCACTACGGCAGAGCTAGGCAAGCCTTAAAGCGTCTACCATGTTGAAAAAATAAATTTAATCTCAATATAGGTCTTGACCATGTTCTCAGAGATTAAACTGAGAAGAACAGTTCTTACACTTTTGATCATAGCTAGAAAGCTAGAAGCGATACTTAAACAAAGACAATTTTTTGATAAACCACAGCTCCCGAGTCGAAACAAAATCGGGATAGCGTTTTGAGCAATTTATTTCTCAAAATTTCCAATAAAATCATCAATTTAACATTTTTCCTATATTATATTGATTTATCGATCGGTCCATTCATAGACTATCTCCACGCGTGACATGTACCACCATTAGAATCCTCAATGAATTTCATGAACTTTGATATCAATTTCACTCGAAAATAAATTGCCACTTTTTTTCCAATAAAAAATCGATTTTTTCACAAATTTTCACTTTCATTTTTACGAAAATCCTTTGATTTTTTCGCAACTTTTTTTACATAAATGCACAAAACATAACGTATATAATTTGATTATGACAAATGATTTCAGAAAATATCAATCAGAATAATTGATTTTTTGATTTTTAGGTTGCCGCATTTATCGTTGATTTCTCCAGGAAACATTTTTTTTTTTCAAATTTAAAATTTATTTAAGTTCTCTAATAAGAGTGGCGTACAAATTCAATGATTGTTGACATTTTCAATATTCGAAATCAAGTTATACAGCTGAAAATTGAAAAAGTAAAATTTTTCATTTTTTCACTGGAAACCCTAACTCTGACGTAACCGTGACGTAACCGTGACGTAACGTGACGTAACTCTGACGTAACCCTGACGTAACCCTGACGTAACCCTGACGTAACCTTGACGTAACCCAAAGTGAATTATTAGTATTTCACCTAAATTTTTGGCAATTTTTTATTTTTTGTTTAAACAAGCAGACCAAACTGTAATGCAATGTAAGGTCCACTACGGCAGAGCTAGGCAAGCCTTAAAGCGTCTACCATGTTGAAAAAATAAATTTAATCTCAATATAGGTCTTTGACCATGTTCTCAGAGATTAAACTGAGAAGAACAGTTCTTACACTTTTGATCATAGCTAGAAAGCTAGAAGCGATACTTAAACAAAGACAATTTTTTTGATAAACCACAGCTCCCGAGTCGAAACAAAATCGGGATAGCGTTTTGAGCAATTTATTTCTCAAAATTTCCAATAAAATCATCAATTTAACATTTTTCCTATATTATATTGATTTATCGATCGGTCCATTCATAGACTATCTCCACGCGTGACATGTACCACCATTAGAATCCTCAATGAATTTCATGAACTTTGATATCAATTTCACTCGAAAATAAATTGCCACTTTTTTTCCAATAAAAAATCGATTTTTTCACAAATTTTCACTTTCATTTTTACGAAATCCTTTGATTTTTTCGCAACTTTTTTTACATAAATGCACAAAACATAACGTATATAATTTGATTATGACAAATGATTTCAGAAAATATCAATCAGAATAATTGATTTTTTGATTTTTAGGTTGCCGCATTTATCGTTGATTTCTCCAGGAAACATTTTTCTTTTTTTCAAATTTAAAATTTATTTAAGTTCTCTAATAAGAGTGGCGTACAAATTCAATGATGTTGACATTTTCAATATTCGAAATCAAGTTATACAGCTGAAAATTGAAAAAGTAAAATTTTTCATTTTTTCACTGGAAACCCTAACTCTGACGTAACCGTGACGTAACCGTGACGTAACCGTGACGTAACTCTGACGTAACCCTGACGTAACCCTGACGTAACCCTGACGTAACCTTGACGTAACCCAAAGTGATTATTAGTATTTCACCTAAATTTTTGGCAATTTTTTATTTTTTGTTTAAACAAGCAGACCAAACTGTAATGCAATGTAAGGTCCACTACGGCAGAGCTAGGCAAGCCTTAAAGCGTCTACCATGTTGAAAAAATAAATTTAATCTCAATATAGGTCTTTGACCATGTTCTCAGAGATTAAACTGAGAAGAACAGTTCTTACACTTTTGATCATAGCTAGAAAGCTAGAAGCGATACTTAAACAAAGACAATTTTTTGATAAACCACAGCTCCCGAGTCGAAACAAAATCGGGATAGCGTTTTGAGCAATTTATTTCTCAAAATTTCCAATAAAATCATCAATTTAACATTTTTCCTATATTATATTGATTTATCGATCGGTCCATTCATAGACTATCTCCACGCGTGACATGTACCACCATTAGAATCCTCAATGAATTTCATGAACTTTGATATCAATTTCACTCGAAAATAAATTGCCACTTTTTTTCCAATAAAAAATCGATTTTTTCACAAATTTTCACTTTCATTTTTACGAAAATCCTTTGATTTTTTCGCAACTTTTTTTACATAAATGCACAAAACATAACGTATATAATTTGATTATGACAAATGATTTCAGAAAATATCAATCAGAATAATTGATTTTTTGATTTTTAGGTTGCCGCATTTATCGTTGATTTCTCCAGGAAACATTTTTCTTTTTTTCAAATTTAAAATTTATTTAAGTTCTCTAATAAGAGTGGCGTACAAATTCAATGATTGTTGACATTTTCAATATTCGAAATCAAGTTATACAGCTGAAAATTGAAAAAGTAAAATTTTCATTTTTTCACTGGAAACCCTAACTCTGACGTAACCGTGACGTAACCGTGACGTAACCGTGACGTAACTCTCTGACGTAACCCTGACGTAACCTGACGTAACCTGACGTAACCTTGACGTAACCCAAAGTGAATTATTAGTATTTCACCTAAATTTTTGGCAATTTTTTTTTTTGTTTAAACAAGCAGACCAAACTGTAATGCAATGTAAGGTCCACTACGGCAGAGCTAGGCAAGCCTTAAAGCGTCTACCATGTTGAAAAAATAAATTTAATCTCAATATAGGTCTTTGACCATGTTCTCAGAGATTAAACTGAGAAGAACAGTTCTTACACTTTTGATCATAGCTAGAAAGCTAGAAGCGATACTTAAACAAAGACAATTTTTTTGATAAACCACAGCTCCCGAGTCGAAACAAAATCGGGATAGCGTTTTGAGCAATTTATTTCTCAAAATTTCCAATAAAATCATCAATTTAACATTTCCTATATTATATTGATTTATCGATCGGTCCATTCATAGACTATCTCCACGCGTGACATGTACCACCATTAGAATCCTCAATGAATTTCATGAACTTTGATATCAATTTCACTCGAAAATAAATTGCCACTTTTTTTCCAATAAAAAATCGATTTTTTCACAAATTTTCACTTTCATTTTTACGAAAATCCTTTGATTTTTTCGCAACTTTTTTTACATAAATGCACAAAACATAACGTATATAATTTGATTATGACAAATGATTTCAGAAAATATCAATCAGAATAATTGATTTTTTGATTTTTAGGTTGCCGCATTTATCGTTGATTTCTCCAGGAAACATTTTTCTTTTTTTCAAATTTAAAATTTATTTAAGTTCTCTAATAAGAGTGGCGTACAAATTCAATGATTGTTGACATTTTCAATATTCGAAATCAAGTTATACAGCTGAAAATTGAAAAAGTAAAATTTTTCATTTTTTCACTGGAAACCCTAACTCTGACGTAACCGTGACGTAACCGTGACGTAACCGTGACGTAACTCTGACGTAACCCTGACGTAACCCTGACGTAACCCTGACGTAACCTTGACGTAACCCAAAGTGAATTATTAGTATTTCACCTAAATTTTTGGCAATTTTTTATTTTTTGTTTAAACAAGCAGACCAAACTGTAATGCAATGTAAGGTCCACTACGGCAGAGCTAGGCAAGCCTTAAAGCGTCTACCATGTTGAAAAAATAAATTTAATCTCAATATAGGTCTTTGACCATGTTCTCAGAGATTAAACTGAGAAGAACAGTTCTTACACTTTTGATCATAGCTAGAAAGCTAGAAGCGATACTTAAACAAAGACAATTTTTTTGATAAACCACAGCTCCCGAGTCGAAACAAAATCGGGATAGCGTTTTGAGCAATTTATTTCTCAAAATTTCCAATAAAATCATCAATTTAACATTTTTCCTATATTATATTGATTTATCGATCGGTCCATTCATAGACTATCTCCACGCGTGACATGTACCACCATTAGAATCCTCAATGAATTTCATGAACTTTGATATCAATTTCACTCGAAAATAAATTGCCACTTTTTTTCCAATAAAAAATCGATTTTTTCACAAATTTTCACTTTCATTTTTACGAAAATCCTTTGATTTTTTCGCAACTTTTTTTACATAAATGCACAAAACATAACGTATATAATTTGATTATGACAAATGATTTCAGAAAATATCAATCAGAATAATTGATTTTTTGATTTTTAGGTTGCCGCATTTATCGTTGATTTCTCCAGGAAACATTTTTTCTTTTTTCAAATTTAAAATTTATTTAAGTTCTCTAATAAGAGTGGCGTACAAATTCAATGATTGTTGACATTTTCAATATTCGAAATCAAGTTATACAGCTGAAAATTGAAAAAGTAAAATTTTTCATTTTTTCACTGGAAACCCTAACTCTGACGTAACCGTGACGTAACCGTGACGTAACCGTGACGTAACTCTGACGTAACCTGACGTAACCCTGACGTAACCCTGACGTAACCTTGACGTAACCCAAAGTGAATTATTAGTATTTCACCTAAATTTTTGGCAATTTTTTTTTTTGTTTAAACAAGCAGACCAAACTGTAATGCAATGTAAGGTCCACTACGGCAGAGCTAGGCAAGCCTTAAAGCGTCTACCATGTTGAAAAAATAAATTTAATCTCAATATAGGTCTTTGACCATGTTCTCAGAGATTAAACTGAGAAGAACAGTTCTTACACTTTTGATCATAGCTAGAAAGCTAGAAGCGATACTTAAACAAAGACAATTTTTTTGATAAACCACAGCTCCCGAGTCGAAACAAAATCGGGATAGCGTTTTGAGCAATTTATTTCTCAAAAATTTCCAATAAAATCATCAATTTAACATTTTTCCTATATTATATTGATTTATCGATCGGTCCATTCATAGACTATCTCCACGCGTGACATGTACCACCATTAGAATCCTCAATGAATTTCATGAACTTTGATATCAATTTCACTCGAAAATAAATTGCCACTTTTTTTCCAATAAAAAATCGATTTTTTCACAAATTTTCACTTTCATTTTTACGAAAATCCTTTGATTTTTTCGCAACTTTTTTTACATAAATGCACAAAACATAACGTATATAATTTGATTATGACAAATGATTTCAGAAATATCAATCAGAATAATTGATTTTTTGATTTTTAGGTTGCCGCATTTATCGTTGATTTCTCCAGGAAACATTTTTTTTTTTTCAAATTTAAATTTATTTAAGTTCTCTAATAAGAGTGGCGTACAAATTCAATGATTGTTGACATTTTCAATATTCGAAATCAAGTTATACAGCTGAAAATTGAAAAAGTAAAATTTTTCATTTTTTCACTGGAAACCCTAACTCTGACGTAACCGTGACGTAACCGTGACGTAACCGTGACGTAACTCTGACGTAACCCTGACGTAACCCTGACGTAACCTGACGTTGACGTAACCCAAAGTGAATTATTAGTATTTCACCTAAATTTTTGGCAATTTTTATTTTTTGTTTAAACAAGCAGACCAAACTGTAATGCAATGTAAGGTCCACTACGGCAGAGCTAGGCAAGCCTTAAAGCGTCTACCATGTTGAAAAAATAAATTTAATCTCAATATAGGTCTTTGACCATGTTCTCAGAGATTAAACTGAGAAGAACAGTTCTTACACTTTTGATCATAGCTAGAAAGCTAGAAGCGATACTTAAACAAAGACAATTTTTTTGATAAACCACAGCTCCCGAGTCGAAACAAAATCGGGATAGCGTTTTGAGCAATTTATTTCTCAAAATTTCCAATAAAATCATCAATTTAACATTTTTCCTATATTATATTGATTTATCGATCGGTCCATTCATAGACTATCTCCACGCGTGACATGTACCACCATTAGAATCCTCAATGAATTTCATGAACTTTGATATCAATTTCACTCGAAAATAAATTGCCACTTTTTTTCCAATAAAAAATCGATTTTTTCACAAATTTTCACTTTCATTTTTACGAAAATCCTTTGATTTTTTCGCAACTTTTTTTACATAAATGCACAAAACATAACGTATATAATTTGATTATGACAAATGATTTCAGAAAATATCAATCAGAATAATTGATTTTTTGATTTTTAGGTTGCCGCATTTATCGTTGATTTCTCCAGGAAACATTTTCTTTTTTTCAAATTTAAAATTTATTTAAGTTCTCTAATAAGAGTGGCGTACAAATTCAATGATTGTTGACATTTTCAATATTCGAAATCAAGTTATACAGCTGAAAATTGAAAAAGTAAAATTTTTCATTTTTTCACTGGAAACCCTAACTCTGACGTAACCGTGACGTAACCGTGACGTAACCGTGACGTAACTCTGACGTAACCCTGACGTAACCCTGACGTAACCCTGACGTTGAAACCCAAAGTGAATTATTAGTATTTCACCTAAATTTTTGGCAATTTTTTTTTTTTGTTTAAACAAGCAGACCAAACTGTAATGCAATGTAAGGTCCACTACGGCAGAGCTAGGCAAGCCTTAAAGCGTCTACCATGTTGAAAAAATAAATTTAATCTCAATATAGGTCTTTGACCATGTTCTCAGAGATTAAACTGAGAAGAACAGTTCTTACACTTTTGATCATAGCTAGAAAGCTAGAAGCGATACTTAAACAAAGACAATTTTTTGATAAACCACAGCTCCCGAGTCGAAACAAAATCGGGATAGCGTTTTGAGCAATTTATTTCTCAAAATTTCCAATAAAATCATCAATTTAACATTTTTCCTATATTATATTGATTTATCGATCGGTCCATTCATAGACTATCTCCACGCGTGACATGTACCACCATTAGAATCCTCAATGAATTTCATGAACTTTGATATCAATTTCACTCGAAAATAAATTGCCACTTTTTTTTCCAATAAAAAATCGATTTTTTCACAAATTTTCACTTTCATTTTTACGAAAATCCTTTGATTTTTTCGCAACTTTTTTTACATAAATGCACAAAACATAACGTATATAATTTGATTATGACAAATGATTTCAGAAAATATCAATCAGAATAATTGATTTTTTGATTTTTAGGTTGCCGCATTTATCGTTGATTTCTCCAGGAAACATTTTTCTTTTTTTTCAAATTTAAAATTTATTTAAGTTCTCTAATAAGAGTGGCGTACAAATTCAATGATTGTTGACATTTTCAATATTCGAAATCAAGTTATACAGCTGAAAATTGAAAAAGTAAAATTTTTCATTTTTTCACTGGAAACCCTAACTCTGACGTAACCGTGACGTAACCGTGACGTAACCGTGACGTAACTCTGACGTAACTCTGACGTAACCCTGACGTAACCCTGACGTAACCTGACGTAACCCAAAGTGAATTATTAGTATTTCACCTAAATTTTTGGCAATTTTTTATTTTTGTTTAAACAAGCAGACCAAACTGTAATGCAATGTAAGGTCCACTACGGCAGAGCTAGGCAAGCCTTAAAGCGTCTACCATGTTGAAAAAATAAATTTAATCTCAATATAGGTCTTTGACCATGTTCTCAGAGATTAAACTGAGAAGAACAGTTCTTACACTTTTGATCATAGCTAGAAAGCTAGAAGCGATACTTAAACAAAGACAATTTTTGATAAACCACAGCTCCCGAGTCGAAACAAAATCGGATAGCGTTTTTGAGCAATTTATTTTTTTCTCAAATTTCCAAAAATCATCAATTTAACATTTTCCTATATTTATATTGATTTATCGATCGGTCCATTCATAGACTATCTCCACGCGTGACATGTACCACCATTAGAATCCTCATGAATTTCATGAACTTTGATATCAATTTCACTCGAAAATAAATTGCCACTTTTTTCCAATAAAAAATCGATTTTTTCACAAAATTTCACTTCATTTTTTACGGAATATCCTTGATTTTTTTCGCACTTTTTTTACATAAATGCACAAAACATAACGTATATAATTTGTTATGACAAAGATTTCAGAAAATATCCAATCAGAATAATTGATTTTTTGTTTTTAGGTTTGCCGCATTTATCGTTGATTTCTCCAGGAAACATTTTTTCTTTTTCAAATTAAATTTATTTAAGTCTCTAATAGAGTGGCGTACAAATTCAATGATTGTTGACATTTTTTCATATTCGAAATCAGTTATACAGCTGGAAAATTTGAAAAAGTTAAAATTTTTATTTTTCACTGAACCCTAACTCTGACGTAACCGTGACGTAACGTGGGAACGTAACCGTGACGTAACTTCTGACGTACCCTGACGTAACCCTGACGTAACCCTGACTAACCTTGACGTAACCCAAAGTGAACTTATTAGT
>JACMZG010000141.1:0-27006 GCA_018340805.1 Microvelia longipes | reverse complement strand
TTTAAGGCTTGCCTAGCTCTGCGTAGTGGACCTTACATTGCATTACAGTTTGGTCTGCTTGTTAAACAAAAATAAAAAATTGCCAAAAATTTAGGTGAAATACTAATAATTCACTTTGGGGTTACGTGGGTTACGTCAGGTTACGTCAGGGTTACGTCAGGGTTACGTCAGGTTACGTCAGAGTTACGTCAGGGTTACGTCACGGTTTACGTCACGTTACGTCACGGTTACGTCAGAGTTAGGGTTTCCAGTGAAAAAATGAAAAATTTTACTTTTTCAATTTTCAGCTGTATAACTTGATTTAATATTGAAAATGTCAAACAATCATTGAATTTGTACGCCACTCTTATTAGAGAACTTAAATAAATTTTAAATTTGAAAAAAAGAAAAATGTTTCCTGGAGAATCAACGATAAATGCGGCAACCTAAAAATCAAAAAATCAATTATTCTGATTGATATTTTCTGAAATATTTGTCATAATCAAATTATACGTTATGTTTTGTGCATTTATGTAAAAAAAGTTGCGAAAAAATCAAAGGATTTTCGTAAAAATGAAAGTGAAAATTTGTGAAAAAATCGATTTTTTATTGGAAAAAAGTGGCAATTTATTTTCGAGTGAAATTGATATCAAAGTTCATGAAATTCATTGAGGATTCTAATGGTGGTACATGTCACGCGTGAGATAGTCTATGAATGGACCGATCGATAAATCAATATAATATAGGAAAAAATGTTAAATTGATGATTTTATTGGAAATTTTGAGAAATAAATTGCTCAAAACGCTATCCCGATTTTGTTTCGACTCGGGAGCTGTGGTTTATCAAAAAAATTGTCTTTGTTTAAGTATCGCTTCTAGCTTTCTAGCTATGATCAAAAGTGTAAGAACTGTTCTTCTCAGTTTAATCTCTGAGAACATGGTCAAAGACCTATATTGAGATTAAATTTATTTTTTCAACATGGTAACGCTTTAAGGCTTGCCTAGCTCTGCCGTAGTGGACCTTACATTGCATTACAGTTTGGTCTGCTTGTTTAAAAAAAAATAAAAAATTGCCAAAAATTTAGGTGAAATACTAATAATTCACTTTGTCAAGGTTACGTCAGGGTTACGTCAGGTTACGTCAGGGTTACTCAGGGTTACGTCAGGGTACGTCAGAGTTACGTCAGTTACGTCGGTTACGTCACGGTTACGTCACGGTTACGTCAGAGGGTTTCCAGTGAAAAAATGAAAAATTTTACTTTTTCAATTTTCAGCTGTATAACTTGATTTCGAATATTGAAAATGTCAACAATCATTGAATTTGTACGCCACTCTTATTAGAGAACTTAAATAAATTTTAAATTTGAAAAAAAGAAAAATGTTTCCTGGAGAAATCAACGATAAATGCGGCAACCTAAAAATCAAAAAAATCAATTATTCTGATTGATATTTTCTGAAATCATTTGTCATAATCAAATTATATACGTTATGTTTTGTGCATTTATGTAAAAAAAGTTGCGAAAAAATCAAAGGATTTTCGTAAAAATGAAAGTGAAAATTTGTGAAAAAATCGATTTTTTATTGGAAAAAAAGTGGCAATTTATTTTCGAGTGAAATTGATATCAAAGTTCATGAAATTCATTGAGGATTCTAATGGTGGTACATGTCACGCGTGGAGATAGTCTATGAATGGACCGATCGATAAATCAATATAATATAGGAAAAATGTTAAATTGATGATTTTATTGGAAATTTTGAGAAATAAATTGCTCAAAACGCTATCCCGATTTTGTTTCGACTCGGGAGCTGTGGTTTATCAAAAAAATTGTCTTTGTTTAAGTATCGCTTCTAGCTTTCTAGCTATGATCAAAAGTGTAAGAACTGTTCTTCTCAGTTTAATCTCTGAGAACATGGTCAAAGACCTATATTGAGATTAAATTTATTTTTTCAACATGGTAGACGCTTTAAGGCTTGCCTAGCTCTGCCGTAGTGGACCTTACATTGCATTACAGTTTGGTCTGCTTGTTTAAACAAAAAATAAAAAATTGCCAAAAATTTAGGTGAAATACTAATAATTCACTTTGGGTTACGTCAAGGTTACGTCACGTTACGTCAGGGTTACGTCAGGGTTACGTCAGGTTACGTCAGAGTTACGTCAGTTACGTCAGGTTACGTCACGGTTACGTCACGGTTACGTCAGAGTTAGGGTTTCCAGTGAAAAAATGAAAAATTTTACTTTTTCAATTTTCAGCTGTATAACTTGATTTCGAATATTGAAAATGTCAACAATCATTGAATTTGTACGCCACTCTTATTAGAGAACTTAAATAAATTTTAAATTTGAAAAAAGAAAAATGTTTCCTGGAGAAATCAACGATAAATGCGGCAACCTAAAAATCAAAAAATCAATTATTCTGATTGATATTTTCTGAAATCATTTGTCATAATCAAATTATATACGTTATGTTTTGTGCATTTATGTAAAAAAAGTTGCGAAAAAATCAAAGGATTTTCGTAAAAATGAAAGTGAAAATTTGTGAAAAAATCGATTTTTTATTGGAAAAAAAGTGGCAATTTATTTTCGAGTGAAATTGATATCAAAGTTCATGAAATTCATTGAGGATTCTAATGGTGGTACATGTCACGCGTGGAGATAGTCTATGAATGGACCGATCGATAAATCAATATAATATAGGAAAAATGTTAAATTGATGATTTTATTGGAAATTTTGAGAAATAAATTGCTCAAAACGCTATCCCGATTTTGTTTCGACTCGGGAGCTGTGGTTTATCAAAAAAATTGTCTTTGTTTAAGTATCGCTTCTAGCTTTCTAGCTATGATCAAAAGTGTAAGAACTGTTCTTCTCAGTTTAATCTCTGAGAACATGGTCAAAGACCTATATTGAGATTAAATTTATTTTTTCAACATGGTAGACGCTTTAAGGCTTGCCTAGCTCTGCCGTAGTGGACCTTACATTGCATTACAGTTTGGTCTGCTTGTTTAAACAAAAAATAAAAATTGCCAAAAATTTAGGTGAAATACTAATAATTCACTTTGGGTTACGTCAAGGTTACGTTACGTCAGGTTACGTCAGGTTACGTCAGGGTTACGTCACGTCGTCGGTTACGTCCACGGTACGTCACGGTTACGTCAGAGTTAGGGTTTCCAGTGAAAAAATGAAAAATTTTACTTTTTCAATTTTCAGCTGTATAACTTGATTTCGAATATTGAAAATGTCACAATCATTGAATTTGTACGCCACTCTTATTAGAGAACTTAAATAAATTTTAAATTTGAAAAAAAGAAAAATGTTTCCTGGAGAAATCAACGATAAATGCGGCAACCTAAAAATCAAAAAATCAATTATTCTGATTGATATTTTCTGAAATCATTTGTCATAATCAAATTATATACGTTATGTTTTGTGCATTTATGTAAAAAAAGTTGCGAAAAAATCAAAGGATTTTCGTAAAAATGAAAGTGAAAATTTGTGAAAAAATCGATTTTTTATTGGAAAAAAGTGGCAATTTATTTTCGAGTGAAATTGATATCAAAGTTCATGAAATTCATTGAGGATTCTAATGGTGGTACATGTCACGCGTGGAGATAGTCTATGAATGGACCGATCGATAAATCAATATAATATAGGAAAAATGTTAAATTGATGATTTTATTGGAAATTTTGAGAAATAAATTGCTCAAAACGCTATCCCGATTTTGTTTCGACTCGGGAGCTGTGGTTTATCAAAAAAATTGTCTTTGTTTAAGTATCGCTTCTAGCTTTCTAGCTATGATCAAAAGTGTAAGAACTGTTCTTCTCAGTTTAATCTCTGAGAACATGGTCAAAGACCTATATTGAGATTAAATTTATTTTTTCAACATGGTAGACGCTTTAAGGCTTGCCTAGCTCTGCCGTAGTGGACCTTACATTGCATTACAGTTTGGTCTGCTTGTTTAAACAAAAATAAAAAATTGCCAAAAATTTAGGTGAAATACTAATAATTCACTTTGGGTTACGTCAAGGTTACGTCAGGGTTACGTCAGGTTACGTCAGTTAGGTTACGTCACAGAGTTACGTCACGGTTACGTCACGGTTACGTCACGGTTACGTCAGAGTTAGGGTTTCCAGTGAAAAAATGAAAAATTTTACTTTTTCAATTTTCAGCTGTATAACTTGATTTCGAATATTGAAAATGTCAACAATCATTGAATTTGTACGCCACTCTTATTAGAGAACTTAAATAAATTTTAAATTTGAAAAAAAGAAAAATGTTTCCTGGAGAAATCAACGATAAATGCGGCAACCTAAAAATCAAAAAATCAATTATTCTGATTGATATTTTCTGAAATCATTTGTCATAATCAAATTATATACGTTATGTTTTGTGCATTTATGTAAAAAAGTTGCGAAAAAATCAAAGGATTTTCGTAAAAATGAAAGTGAAAATTTGTGAAAAAATCGATTTTTTATTGGAAAAAAAGTGGCAATTTATTTTCGAGTGAAATTGATATCAAAGTTCATGAAATTCATTGAGGATTCTAATGGTGGTACATGTCACGCGTGGAGATAGTCTATGAATGGACCGATCGATAAATCAATATAATATAGGAAAAATGTTAAATTGATGATTTTATTGGAAATTTTGAGAAATAAATTGCTCAAAACGCTATCCCGATTTTGTTTCGACTCGGGAGCTGTGGTTTATCAAAAAAATTGTCTTTGTTTAAGTATCGCTTCTAGCTTTCTAGCTATGATCAAAAGTGTAAGAACTGTTCTTCTCAGTTTAATCTCTGAGAACATGGTCAAAGACCTATATTGAGATTAAATTTATTTTTTCAACATGGTAGACGCTTTAAGGCTTGCCTAGCTCTGCCGTAGTGGACCTTACATTGCATTACAGTTTGGTCTGCTTGTTTAAACAAAAAATAAAAAATTGCCAAAAATTTAGGTGAAATACTAATAATTCACTTTTACGTCAAGGTTACGTCAGGGTTACGTCAGGTTACGTCAGGGTTACGTCAGGGTTACGTCCAGAGTTACGTCAGTTACGTCACGGTTACGTCACGGTTACGTCACGGTTACGTCAGAGTTAGGGTTTCCAGTGAAAAAATGAAAAATTTTACTTTTTCAATTTTCAGCTGTATAACTTGATTTCGAATATTGAAAATGTCAACAATCATTGAATTTGTACGCCACTCTTATTAGAGAACTTAAATAAATTTTAAATTTGAAAAAAAGAAAAATGTTTCCTGGAGAAATCAACGATAAATGCGGCAACCTAAAAATCAAAAAATCAATTATTCTGATTGATATTTTCTGAAATCATTTGTCATAATCAAATTATATACGTTATGTTTTGTGCATTTATGTAAAAAAAGTTGCGAAAAAATCAAAGGATTTTCGTAAAAATGAAAGTGAAAATTTGTGAAAAAATCGATTTTTTATTGGAAAAAAAGTGGCAATTTATTTTCGAGTGAAATTGATATCAAAGTTCATGAAATTCATTGAGGATTCTAATGGTGGTACATGTCACGCGTGGAGATAGTCTATGAATGGACCGATCGATAAATCAATATAATATAGGAAAAATGTTAAATTGATGATTTTATTGGAAATTTTGAGAAATAAATTGCTCAAAACGCTATCCCGATTTTGTTTCGACTCGGGAGCTGTGGTTTATCAAAAAAATTGTCTTTGTTTAAGTATCGCTTCTAGCTTTCTAGCTATGATCAAAAGTGTAAGAACTGTTCTTCTCAGTTTAATCTCTGAGAACATGGTCAAAGACCTATATTGAGATTAAATTTATTTTTTCAACATGGTAGACGCTTTAAGGCTTGCCTAGCTCTGCCGTAGTGGACCTTACATTGCATTACAGTTTGGTCTGCTTGTTTAAACAAAAAATAAAAAATTGCCAAAAATTTAGGTGAAATACTAATAATTCACTTTGGGTTACGTCAAGGTTACGTCAGGGTTACGGGTTACGTCACGTCAGGGTTACGTCAGGGTTACGTCAGAGTTACGTCATACGTCACGGTTACGTCACGGTTACGTCACGGTTACGTCAGAGTTAGGGTTTCCAGTGAAAAAATGAAAAATTTTACTTTTTCAATTTTCAGCTGTATAACTTGATTTCGAATATTGAAAATGTCAACAATCATTGAATTTGTACGCCACTCTTATTAGAGAACTTAAATAAATTTTAAATTTGAAAAAAAGAAAAATGTTTCCTGGAGAAATCAACGATAAATGCGGCAACCTAAAAATCAAAAAATCAATTATTCTGATTGATATTTTCTGAAATCATTTGTCATAATCAAATTATATACGTTATGTTTTGTGCATTTATGTAAAAAAAGTTGCGAAAAAATCAAAGGATTTTCGTAAAAATGAAAGTGAAAATTTGTGAAAAAATCGATTTTTTATTGGAAAAAAAGTGGCAATTTATTTTCGAGTGAAATTGATATCAAAGTTCATGAAATTCATTGAGGATTCTAATGGTGGTACATGTCACGCGTGGAGATAGTCTATGAATGGACCGATCGATAAATCAATATAATATAGGAAAAATGTTAAATTGATGATTTTATTGGAAATTTTGAGAAATAAATTGCTCAAAACGCTATCCCGATTTTGTTTCGACTCGGGAGCTGTGGTTTATCAAAAAAATTGTCTTTGTTTAAGTATCGCTTCTAGCTTTCTAGCTATGATCAAAAGTGTAAGAACTGTTCTTCTCAGTTTAATCTCTGAGAACATGGTCAAAGACCTATATTGAGATTAAATTTATTTTTTCAACATGGTAGACGCTTTAAGGCTTGCCTAGCTCTGCCGTAGTGGACCTTACATTGCATTACAGTTTGGTCTGCTTGTTTAAACAAAAAATAAAAAATTGCCAAAAATTTAGGTGAAATACTAATAATTCACTTTGGGTTACGTCAAGGTTACGTCAGGGTTACGTCGTCAGGGTTACGTCAGGGTTACGTCGTCAGAGTTACGTCAGGTTACGTCACGGTTACGTCACGGTTACGTCACGGTTACGTCAGAGTTAGGGTTTCCAGTGAAAAAATGAAAAAATTTTACTTTTTCAATTTTCAGCTGTATAACTTGATTTCGAATATTGAAAATGTCAACAATCATTGAATTTGTACGCCACTCTTATTAGAGAACTTAAATAAAATTTTAAATTTGAAAAAAAGAAAAATGTTTCCTGGAGAAATCAACGATAAATGCGGCAACCTAAAAATCAAAAAATCAATTATTCTGATTGATATTTTCTGAAATCATTTGTCATAATCAAATTATATACGTTATGTTTTGTGCATTTATGTAAAAAAAGTTGCGAAAAAATCAAAGGATTTTCGTAAAAATGAAAGTGAAAATTTGTGAAAAAATCGATTTTTTATTGGAAAAAAAGTGGCAATTTATTTTCGAGTGAAATTGATATCAAAGTTCATGAAATTCATTGAGGATTCTAATGGTGGTACATGTCACGCGTGGAGATAGTCTATGAATGGACCGATCGATAAATCAATATAATATAGGAAAAATGTTAAATTGATGATTTTATTGGAAATTTTGAGAAATAAATTGCTCAAAACGCTATCCCGATTTTGTTTCGACTCGGGAGCTGTGGTTTATCAAAAAAATTGTCTTTGTTTAAGTATCGCTTCTAGCTTTCTAGCTATGATCAAAAGTGTAAGAACTGTTCTTCTCAGTTTAATCTCTGAGAACATGGTCAAAGACCTATATTGAGATTAAATTTATTTTTTCAACATGGTAGACGCTTTAAGGCTTGCCTAGCTCTGCCGTAGTGGACCTTACATTGCATTACAGTTTGGTCTGCTTGTTTAAACAAAAAAAAAAAATTGCCAAAAATTTAGGTGAAATACTAATAATTCACTTTGGGTTACGTCAAGGTTACGTCAGGGTTACGTCAGGTTACGTCAGGGTTACGTCAGGGTTACGTCAGGGTTACGTCAGAGTTACGTCAGTTACGTCACGGTTACGTCACGGTTACGTCACGGTTACGTCAGAGTTAGGGTTTCCAGTGAAAAAATGAAAAATTTTACTTTTTCAATTTTCAGCTGTATAACTTGATTTCGAATATTGAAAATGTCAACAATCATTGAATTTGTACGCCACTCTTATTAGAGAACTTAAATAAATTTTAAATTTGAAAAAAGAAAAATGTTTCCTGGAGAAATCAACGATAAATGCGGCAACCTAAAAATCAAAAAATCAATTATTCTGATTGATATTTTCTGAAATCATTTGTCATAATCAATTATATACGTTATGTTTTGTGCATTTATGTAAAAAAAGTTGCGAAAAAATCAAAGGATTTTCGTAAAAATGAAAGTGAAAATTTGTGAAAAAATCGATTTTTTATTGGAAAAAAAGTGGCAATTTATTTTCGAGTGAAATTGATATCAAAGTTCATGAAATTCATTGAGGATTCTAATGGTGGTACATGTCACGCGTGGAGATAGTCTATGAATGGACCGATCGATAAATCAATATAATATAGGAAAAATGTTAAATTGATGATTTTATTGGAAATTTTGAGAAATAAATTGCTCAAAACGCTATCCCGATTTTGTTTCGACTCGGGAGCTGTGGTTTATCAAAAAAATTGTCTTTGTTTAAGTATCGCTTCTAGCTTTCTAGCTATGATCAAAAGTGTAAGAACTGTTCTTCTCAGTTTAATCTCTGAGAACATGGTCAAAGACCTATATTGAGATTAAATTTATTTTTTCAACATGGTAGACGCTTTAAGGCTTGCCTAGCTCTGCCGTAGTGGACCTTACATTGCATTACAGTTTGGTCTGCTTGTTTAAACAAAAATAAAAAATTGCCAAAAATTTAGGTGAAATACTAATAATTCACTTTGGGTTACGTCAAGGTTACGTCAGGGTTACGTCAGGTTACGTCAGGGTTACGTCAGGGTTACGTCACGAGTTACGTCAGGTTACGTCACGGTTACGTCACGGTTACGTCACGGTTACGTCAGAGTTAGGGTTTCCAGTGAAAAAATGAAAAATTTTACTTTTTCAATTTTCAGCTGTATAACTTGATTTCGAATATTGAAAATGTCAACAATCATTGAATTTGTACGCCACTCTTATTAGAGAACTTAAATAAATTTTAAATTTGAAAAAAAGAAAAATGTTTCCTGGAGAAATCAACGATAAATGCGGCAACCTAAAAATCAAAAAATCAATTATTCTGATTGATATTTTCTGAAATCATTTGTCATAATCAAATTATATACGTTATGTTTTGTGCATTTATGTAAAAAAAGTTGCGAAAAAATCAAAGGATTTTCGTAAAAATGAAAGTGAAAATTTGTGAAAAAATCGATTTTTTATTGGAAAAAAAGTGGCAATTTATTTTCGAGTGAAATTGATATCAAAGTTCATGAAATTCATTGAGGATTCTAATGGTGGTACATGTCACGCGTGGAGATAGTCTATGAATGGACCGATCGATAAATCAATATAATATAGGAAAAATGTTAAATTGATGATTTTATTGGAAATTTTGAGAAATAAATTGCTCAAAACGCTATCCCGATTTTGTTTCGACTCGGGAGCTGTGGTTTATCAAAAAAATTGTCTTTGTTTAAGTATCGCTTCTAGCTTTCTAGCTATGATCAAAAGTGTAAGAACTGTTCTTCTCAGTTTAATCTCTGAGAACATGGTCAAAGACCTATATTGAGATTAAATTTATTTTTTCAACATGGTAGACGCTTTAAGGCTTGCCTAGCTCTGCCGTAGTGGACCTTACATTGCATTACAGTTTGGTCTGCTTGTTTAAACAAAAAATAAAAAATTGCCAAAAATTTAGGTGAAATACTAATAATTCACTTTGGGTTACGTCAAGGTTACGTCAGGTTACGTCAGGGTTACGTCAGGGTTACGTCAGGGTTACGTCAGAGTTACGTCACGTCGGTTACGTCACGGTTACGTCACGGTTACGTCAGAGTTAGGGTTTCCAGTGAAAAAATGAAAAATTTTACTTTTTCAATTTTCAGCTGTATAACTTGATTTCGAATATTGAAAATGTCAACAATCATTGAATTTGTACGCCACTCTTATTAGAGAACTTAAATAAATTTTAAATTTGAAAAAAAGAAAAATGTTTCCTGGAGAAATCAACGATAAATGCGGCAACCTAAAAATCAAAAAATCAATTATTCTGATTGATATTTTCTGAAATCATTTGTCATAATCAAATTATATACGTTATGTTTTGTGCATTTATGTAAAAAAAGTTGCGAAAAAATCAAAGGATTTTCGTAAAAATGAAAGTGAAAATTTGTGAAAAAATCGATTTTTTATTGGAAAAAAAGTGGCAATTTATTTTCGAGTGAAATTGATATCAAAGTTCATGAAATTCATTGAGGATTCTAATGGTGGTACATGTCACGCGTGGAGATAGTCTATGAATGGACCGATCGATAAATCAATATAATATAGGAAAAATGTTAAATTGATGATTTTATTGGAAATTTTGAGAAATAAAAATTGCTCAAAACGCTATCCCGATTTTGTTTCGACTCGGGAGCTGTGGTTTATCAAAAAAATTGTCTTTGTTTAAGTATCGCTTCTAGCTTTCTAGCTATGATCAAAAGTGTAAGAACTGTTCTTCTCAGTTTAATCTCTGAGAACATGGTCAAAGACCTATATTGAGATTAAATTTATTTTTTCAACATGGTAGACGCTTTAAGGCTTGCCTAGCTCTGCCGTAGTGGACCTTACATTGCATTACAGTTTGGTCTGCTTGTTTAAACAAAAAATAAAAAATTGCCAAAAATTTAGGTGAAATACTAATAATTCACTTTGGGTTACGTCAAGGTTACGTCAGGGTTAGGGTTACGTCAGGGTTACGTCAGGGTTACGTCAGAGTTACGTCAGTTACGTCACGGTTACGTCACGGTTACGTCACGGTTACGTCAGAGTTAGGGTTTCCAGTGAAAAAATGAAAAATTTTACTTTTTCAATTTTCAGCTGTATAACTTGATTTCGAATATTGAAAATGTCAACAATCATTGAATTTGTACGCCACTCTTATTAGAGAACTTAAATAAATTTTAAATTTGAAAAAAGAAAAATGTTTCCTGGAGAAATCAACGATAAATGCGGCAACCTAAAAATCAAAAAATCAATTATTCTGATTGATATTTTCTGAAATCATTTGTCATAATCAAATTATATACGTTATGTTTTGTGCATTTATGTAAAAAAAGTTGCGAAAAAATCAAAGGATTTTCGTAAAAATGAAAGTGAAAATTTGTGAAAAAATCGATTTTTTTATTGGAAAAAAGTGGCAATTTATTTTCGAGTGAAATTGATATCAAAGTTCATGAAATTCATTGAGGATTCTAATGGTGGTACATGTCACGCGTGGAGATAGTCTATGAATGGACCGATCGATAAATCAATATAATATAGGAAAAATGTTAAATTGATGATTTTATTGGAAATTTTGAGAAATAAATTGCTCAAAACGCTATCCCGATTTTGTTTCGACTCGGGAGCTGTGGTTTATCAAAAAAATTGTCTTTGTTTAAGTATCGCTTCTAGCTTTCTAGCTATGATCAAAAGTGTAAGAACTGTTCTTCTCAGTTTAATCTCTGAGAACATGGTCAAAGACCTATATTGAGATTAAATTTATTTTTTCAACATGGTAGACGCTTTAAGGCTTGCCTAGCTCCGTAGTGGACCTTACATTGCATTACAGTTTGGTCTGCTTGTTTAAACAAAAAATAAAAAATTGCCAAAAATTTAGGTGAAATACTAATAATTCACTTTGGGTTACGTCAAGGTTACGTCAGGGTTACGTCAGGTTACGTCAGGGTTACGTCGTTACGTCAGTTACGTCAGTTACGTCACGGTTACGTCACGGTTACGTCACGGTTACGTCAGAGTTAGGGTTTCCAGTGAAAAAATGAAAAATTTTACTTTTTCAATTTTCAGCTGTATAACTTGATTTCGAATATTGAAAATGTCAACAATCATTGAATTTGTACGCCACTCTTATTAGAGAACTTAAATAAATTTTAAATTTGAAAAAAAGAAAAATGTTTCCTGGAGAAATCAACGATAAATGCGGCAACCTAAAAATCAAAAAATCAATTATTCTGATTGAT
Organism: Microvelia longipes; assembly: GCA_018340805.1. Taxonomy (NCBI): domain Eukaryota; kingdom Metazoa; phylum Arthropoda; class Insecta; order Hemiptera; family Veliidae; genus Microvelia; species Microvelia longipes. The sequence continues at coordinate 14,877 of JACMZG010000141.1, read as the reverse complement.
ATTTTCTGAAATCATTTGTCATAATCAAATTATATACGTTATGTTTTGTGCATTTATGTAAAAAAAGTTGCGAAAAAATCAAAGGATTTTCGTAAAAATGAAAGTGAAAATTTGTGAAAAAATCGATTTTTTATTGGAAAAAAAGTGGCAATTTATTTTCGAGTGAAATTGATATCAAAGTTCATGAAATTCATTGAGGATTCTAATGGTGGTACATGTCACGCGTGGAGATAGTCTATGAATGGACCGATCGATAAATCAATATAATATAGGAAAAATGTTAAATTGATGATTTTATTGGAAATTTTGAGAAATAAATTGCTCAAAACGCTATCCCGATTTTGTTTCGACTCGGGAGCTGTGGTTTATCAAAAAAATTGTCTTTGTTTAAGTATCGCTTCTAGCTTTCTAGCTATGATCAAAAGTGTAAGAACTGTTCTTCTCAGTTTAATCTCTGAGAACATGGTCAAAGACCTATATTGAGATTAAATTTATTTTTTCAACATGGTAGACGCTTTAAGGCTTGCCTAGCTCTGCCGTAGTGGACCTTACATTGCATTACAGTTTGGTCTGCTTGTTTAAACAAAAAATAAAAAATTGCCAAAAATTTAGGTGAAATACTAATAATTCACTTTGGGTTACGGGTTACGTCAGGTTACGTCAGGGTTACGTCAGGGTTACGTCAGGGTTACGTCAGAGTTACGTCAGGGTTACGTCAGTTACGTCACGGTTACGTCACGGTTACGTCAGAGTTAGGGTTTCCAGTGAAAAAATGAAAAATTTTACTTTTTCAATTTTCAGCTGTATAACTTGATTTCGAATATTGAAAATGTCAACAATCATTGAATTTGTACGCCACTCTTATTAGAGAACTTAAATAAATTTTAAATTTGAAAAAAAGAAAAATGTTTCCTGGAGAAATCAACGATAAATGCGGCAACCTAAAAATCAAAAAATCAATTATTCTGATTGATATTTTCTGAAATCATTTGTCATAATCAAATTATATACGTTATGTTTTGTGCATTTATGTAAAAAAGTTGCGAAAAAATCAAAGGATTTTCGTAAAAATGAAAGTGAAAATTTGTGAAAAAATCGATTTTTTATTGGAAAAAAAGTGGCAATTTATTTTCGAGTGAAATTGATATCAAAGTTCATGAAATTCATTGAGGATTCTAATGGTGGTACATGTCACGCGTGGAGATAGTCTATGAATGGACCGATCGATAAATCAATATAATATAGGAAAAATGTTAAATTGATGATTTTATTGGAAATTTTGAGAAATAAATTGCTCAAAACGCTATCCCGATTTTGTTTCGACTCGGGAGCTGTGGTTTATCAAAAAAATTGTCTTTGTTTAAGTATCGCTTCTAGCTTTCTAGCTATGATCAAAAGTGTAAGAACTGTTCTTCTCAGTTTAATCTCTGAGAACATGGTCAAAGACCTATATTGAGATTAAATTTATTTTTTCAACATGGTAGACGCTTTAAGGCTTGCCTAGCTCTGCCGTAGTGGACCTTACATTGCATTACAGTTTGGTCTGCTTGTTTAAACAAAAAATAAAAAATTGCCAAAAATTTAGGTGAAATACTAATAATTCACTTTGGGGGTCAGGTTACGTCACGTCAGGGTTACGTCAGGGTTACGTCAGGTTACGTCAGAGTTACGTCAACGTCACGGTTACGTCACGGTTACGTCACGGTTACGTCAGAGTTAGGGTTTCCAGTGAAAAAATGAAAAATTTTACTTTTTCAATTTTCAGCTGTATAACTTGATTTCGAATATTGAAAATGTCAACAATCATTGAATTTGTACGCCACTCTTATTAGAGAACTTAAATAAATTTTAAATTTGAAAAAAAGAAAAATGTTTCCTGGAGAAATCAACGATAAATGCGGCAACCTAAAAATCAAAAAATCAATTATTCTGATTGATATTTTCTGAAATCATTTGTCATAATCAAATTATATACGTTATGTTTTGTGCATTTATGTAAAAAAAGTTGCGAAAAAATCAAAGGATTTTCGTAAAAATGAAAGTGAAAATTTGTGAAAAAATCGATTTTTTATTGGAAAAAAAGTGGCAATTTTTTTCGAGTGAAATTGATATCAAAGTTCATGAAATTCATTGAGGATTCTAATGGTGGTACATGTCACGCGTGGAGATAGTCTATGAATGGACCGATCGATAAATCAATATAATATAGGAAAAATGTTAAATTGATGATTTTATTGGAAATTTTGAGAAATAAATTGCTCAAAACGCTATCCGATTTTGTTTCGACTCGGGAGCTGTGGTTTATCAAAAAAATTGTCTTTGTTTAAGTATCGCTTCTAGCTTTCTAGCTATGATCAAAAGTGTAAGAACTGTTCTTCTCAGTTTAATCTCTGAGAACATGGTCAAAGACCTATATTGAGATTAAATTTATTTTTTCAACATGGTAGACGCTTTAAGGCTTGCCTAGCTCTGCCGTAGTGGACCTTACATTGCATTACAGTTTGGTCTGCTTGTTTAAACAAAAAATAAAAAATTGCCAAAAATTTAGGTGAAATACTAATAATTCACTTTGGGTTACGTCAAGGTTACGTCAGGGTTACGTCAGGGTTACGTCAGGGTTACGTCAGGGTTACGTCAGGGTTACGTCAGAGTTACGTCAGAGTTACGTCACGGTTACGTCACGGTTACGTCACGGTTACGTCAGAGTTAGGGTTTCCAGTGAAAAAATGAAAAATTTTACTTTTTCAATTTTCAGCTGTATAACTTGATTTCGAATATTGAAAATGTCAACAATCATTGAATTTGTACGCCACTCTTATTAGAGAACTTAAATAAATTTTAAATTTGAAAAAAAGAAAAATGTTTCCTGGAGAAATCAACGATAAATGCGGCAACCTAAAAATCAAAAAATCAATTATTCTGATTGATATTTTCTGAAATCATTTGTCATAATCAAATTATATACGTTATGTTTTGTGCATTTATGTAAAAAAAGTTGCGAAAAAATCAAAGGATTTTCGTAAAAATGAAAGTGAAAATTTGTGAAAAAATCGATTTTTTATTGGAAAAAAAGTGGCAATTTATTTTCGAGTGAAATTGATATCAAAGTTCATGAAATTCATTGAGGATTCTAATGGTGGTACATGTCACGCGTGGAGATAGTCTATGAATGGACCGATCGATAAATCAATATAATATAGGAAAAATGTTAAATTGATGATTTTATTGGAAATTTTGAGAAATAAATTGCTCAAAACGCTATCCCGATTTTGTTTCGACTCGGGAGCTGTGGTTTATCAAAAAAATTGTCTTTGTTTAAGTATCGCTTCTAGCTTTCTAGCTATGATCAAAAGTGTAAGAACTGTTCTTCTCAGTTTAATCTCTGAGAACATGGTCAAAGACCTATTGAGATTAAATTTATTTTTTCAACATGGTAGACGCTTTAAGGCTTGCCTAGCTCTGCCGTAGTGGACCTTACATTGCATTACAGTTTGGTCTGCTTGTTTAAACAAAAAATAAAAAATTGCCAAAAATTTAGGTGAAATACTAATAATTCACTTTGGGTTACGTCAAGGTTACGTCAGGGTTACGTCAGGGTTACGTCAGGGTTACGTCAGGGTTACGTCAGGGTTACGTCAGAGTTACGTCAGGTTACGTCACGGTTACGTCACGGTTACGTCACGGTTACGTCAGAGTTAGGGTTTCCAGTGAAAAAATGAAAAATTTTACTTTTTCAATTTTCAGCTGTATAACTTGATTTCGAATATTGAAAATGTCAACAATCATTGAATTTGTACGCCACTCTTATTAGAGAACTTAAATAAATTTTAAATTTGAAAAAAAAAAAATGTTTCCTGGAGAAATCAACGATAAATGCGGCAACCTAAAAATCAAAAATCAATTATTCTGATTGATATTTTCTGAAATCATTTGTCATAATCAAATTATATACGTTATGTTTTGTGCATTTATGTAAAAAAAGTTGCGAAAAAAATCAAAGGATTTTCGTAAAAATGAAAGTGAAAATTTGTGAAAAAATCGATTTTTTATTGGAAAAAAAGTGGCAATTTATTTTCGAGTGAAATTGATATCAAAGTTCATGAAATTCATTGAGGATTCTAATGGTGGTACATGTCACGCGTGGAGATAGTCTATGAATGGACCGATCGATAAATCAATATAATATAGGAAAAATGTTAAATTGATGATTTTATTGGAAATTTTGAGAAATAAATTGCTCAAAACGCTATCCCGATTTTGTTTCGACTCGGGAGCTGTGGTTTATCAAAAAAATTGTCTTTGTTTAAGTATCGCTTCTAGCTTTCTAGCTATGATCAAAAGTGTAAGAACTGTTCTTCTCAGTTTAATCTCTGAGAACATGGTCAAAGACCTATATTGAGATTAAATTTATTTTTTCAACATGGTAGACGCTTTAAGGCTTGCCTAGCTCTGCCGTAGTGGACCTTACATTGCATTACAGTTTGGTCTGCTTGTTTAAACAAAAAATAAAAAATTGCCAAAAATTTAGGTGAAATACTAATAATTCACTTTGGGTTACGTCAAGGTTACGTCAGGGTTACGTTACGTCAGGGTTACGTCAGGGTTACGTCAGAGTTACGTCAGAGTTACGTCACGGTTACGTCACGGTTACGTCACGGTTACGTCAGAGTTAGGGTTTCCAGTGAAAAAATGAAAAATTTTACTTTTTCAATTTTCAGCTGTATAACTTGATTTCGAATATTGAAAATGTCAACAATCATTGAATTTGTACGCCACTCTTATTAGAGAACTTAAATAAATTTTAAATTTGAAAAAAAGAAAAATGTTTCCTGGAGAAATCAACGATAAATGCGGCAACCTAAAAATCAAAAAATCAATTATTCTGATTGATATTTTCTGAAATCATTTGTCATAATCAAATATATACGTTATGTTTTGTGCATTTATGTAAAAAAAGTTGCGAAAAAATCAAAGGATTTTCGTAAAAATGAAAGTGAAAATTTGTGAAAAAATCGATTTTTTATTGGAAAAAAAGTGGCAATTTATTTTCGAGTGAAATTGATATCAAAGTTCATGAAATTCATTGAGGATTCTAATGGTGGTACATGTCACGCGTGGAGATAGTCTATGAATGGACCGATCGATAAATCAATATAATATAGGAAAAATGTTAAATTGATGATTTTATTGGAAATTTTGAGAAATAAATTGCTCAAAACGCTATCCCGATTTTGTTTCGACTCGGGAGCTGTGGTTTATCAAAAAAATTGTCTTTGTTTAAGTATCGCTTCTAGCTTTCTAGCTATGATCAAAAGTGTAAGAACTGTTCTTCTCAGTTTAATCTCTGAGAACATGGTCAAAGACCTATATTGAGATTAAATTTATTTTTTCAACATGGTAGACGCTTTAAGGCTTGCCTAGCTCTGCCGTAGTGGACCTTACATTGCATTACAGTTTGGTCTGCTTGTTTAAACAAAAATAAAAAATTGCCAAAAATTTAGGTGAAATACTAATAATTCACTTTGGGTTACGTCAAGGTTACGTCAGGGTTACGTCAGGTTACGTCAGAGTTACGTCAGAGTTACGTCACGGTTACGTCACGGTTACGTCACGGTTACGTCAGAGTTAGGGTTTCCAGTGAAAAAATGAAAAATTTTACTTTTTCAATTTTCAGCTGTATAACTTGATTTCGAATATTGAAAATGTCAACAATCATTGAATTTGTACGCCACTCTTATTAGAGAACTTAAATAAATTTTAAATTTGAAAAAAGAAAAATGTTTCCTGGAGAAATCAACGATAAATGCGGCAACCTAAAAATCAAAAAATCAATTATTCTGATTGATATTTTCTGAAATCATTTGTCATAATCAAATTATATACGTTATGTTTTGTGCATTTATGTAAAAAAAGTTGCGAAAAAATCAAAGGATTTTCGTAAAAATGAAAGTGAAAATTTGTGAAAAAATCGATTTTTTATTGGAAAAAAAGTGGCAATTTATTTTCGAGTGAAATTGATATCAAAGTTCATGAAATTCATTGAGGATTCTAATGGTGGTACATGTCACGCGTGGAGATAGTCTATGAATGGACCGATCGATAAATCAATATAATATAGGAAAAATGTTAAATTGATGATTTTATTGGAAATTTTGAGAAATAAATTGCTCAAAACGCTATCCCGATTTTGTTTCGACTCGGGAGCTGTGGTTTATCAAAAAAATTGTCTTTGTTTAAGTATCGCTTCTAGCTTTCTAGCTATGATCAAAAGTGTAAGAACTGTTCTTCTCAGTTTAATCTCTGAGAACATGGTCAAAGACCTATATTGAGATTAAATTTATTTTTTCAACATGGTAGACGCTTTAAGGCTTGCCTAGCTCTGCCGTAGTGGACCTTACATTGCATTACAGTTTGGTCTGCTTGTTTAAACAAAAATAAAAAATTGCCAAAAATTTAGGTGAAATACTAATAATTCACTTTGGGTTACGTCAAGGTTACGTCAGGGTTACGTCAGGGTTTCACGAGTTACGTCAGAGTTACGTCACGGTTACGTCACGGTTACGTCAGAGTTAGGGTTTCCAGTGAAAAAATGAAAAATTTTACTTTTTCAATTTTCAGCTGTATAACTTGATTTCGAATATTGAAAATGTCAACAATCATTGAATTTGTACGCCACTCTTATTAGAGAACTTAAATAAATTTTAAATTTGAAAAAAGAAAAATGTTTCCTGGAGAAATCAACGATAAATGCGGCAACCTAAAAATCAAAAAATCAATTATTCTGATTGATATTTTCTGAAATCATTTGTCATAATCAAATTATATACGTTATGTTTTGTGCATTTATGTAAAAAAAGTTGCGAAAAAATCAAAGGATTTTCGTAAAAATGAAAGTGAAAATTTGTGAAAAAATCGATTTTTTATTGGAAAAAAAGTGGCAATTTATTTTCGAGTGAAATTGATATCAAAGTTCATGAAATTCATTGAGGATTCTAATGGTGGTACATGTCACGCGTGGAGATAGTCTATGAATGGACCGATCGATAAATCAATATAATATAGGAAAAATGTTAAATTGATGATTTTATTGGAAATTTTGAAATAAATTGCTCAAAACGCTATCCCGATTTTGTTTCGACTCGGGAGCTGTGGTTTATCAAAAAAATTGTCTTTGTTTAAGTATCGCTTCTAGCTTTCTAGCTATGATCAAAAGTGTAAGAACTGTTCTTCTCAGTTTAATCTCTGAGAACATGGTCAAAGACCTATATTGAGATTAAATTTATTTTTTCAACATGGTAGACGCTTTAAGGCTTGCCTAGCTCTGCCGTAGTGGACCTTACATTGCATTACAGTTTGGTCTGCTTGTTTAAACAAAAAAATAAAAAATTGCCAAAAATTTAGGTGAAATACTAATAATTCACTTTGGGTTACGTCAAGGTTACGTCAGGGTTACGTCAGGGTTACGTCAGAGTTACGTCAGAGTTACGTCACGGTTACGTCACGGTTACGTCAGAGTTAGGGTTTCCAGTGAAAAAATGAAAAATTTTACTTTTTCAATTTTCAGCTGTATAACTTGATTTCGAATATTGAAAATGTCAACAATCATTGAATTGTACGCCACTCTTATTAGAGAACTTAAAATAAATTTTAAATTTGAAAAAAAAGAAAAATGTTTCCTGGAGAAATCAACGATAAATGCGGCAACCTAAAAATCAAAAAATCAATTATTCTGATTGATATTTCTGAAATCATTTGTCATAATCAAATTATATACGTTATGTTTTGTGCATTTATGTAAAAAAAGTTGCGAAAAAATCAAAGGATTTTCGTAAAAATGAAAGTGAAAATTTGTGAAAAAATCGATTTTTTATTGGAAAAAAAGTGGCAATTTATTTTCGAGTGAAATTGATATCAAAGTTCATGAAATTCATTGAGGATTCTAATGGTGGTACATGTCACGCGTGGAGATAGTCTATGAATGGACCGATCGATAAATCAATATAATATAGGAAAAATGTTAAATTGATGATTTTATTGGAAATTTTGAGAAATAAATTGCTCAAAACGCTATCCCGATTTTGTTTCGACTCGGGAGCTGTGGTTTATCAAAAAATTGTCTTTTTAAGTATCGCTTCTAGCTTTCTAGCTATGATCAAAAGTGTAAGAACTGTTCTTCTCAGTTTAATCTCTGAGAACATGGTCAAAGACCTATATTGAGATTAAATTTATTTTTTCAACATGGTAGACGCTTTAAGGCTTGCCTAGCTCTGCCGTAGTGGACCTTACATTGCATTACAGTTTGGTCTGCTTGTTTAAACAAAAAATAAAAAATTGCCAAAAATTTAGGTGAAATACTAATAATTCACTTTGGGTTACGTCAAGGTTACGTCAGGTTACGTCAGGGTTACGTCAGAGTTACGTCAGAGTTACGTCACGGTTACGTCACGGTTACGTCACGGTTACGTCAGAGTTAGGGTTTCCAGTGAAAAAATGAAAAATTTTACTTTTTCAATTTTCAGCTGTATAACTTGATTTCGAATATTGAAAATGTCAACAATCATTGAATTTGTACGCCACTCTTATTAGAGAACTTAAATAAATTTTAAATTTGAAAAAAAAAAAATGTTTCCTGGAGAAATCAACGATAAATGCGGCAACCTAAAAATCAAAAAATCAATTATTCTGATTGATATTTTCTGAAATCATTTGTCATAATCAAATTATATACGTTATGTTTTGTGCATTTATGTAAAAAAAGTTGCGAAAAAATCAAAGGATTTTCGTAAAAATGAAAGTGAAAATTTGTGAAAAAATCGATTTTTATTGGAAAAAAAGTGGCAATTTATTTTCGAGTGAAATTGATATCAAAGTTCATGAAATTCATTGAGGATTCTAATGGTGGTACATGTCACGCGTGGAGATAGTCTATGAATGGACCGATCGATAAATCAATATAATATAGGAAAAATGTTAAATTGATGATTTTATTGGAAATTTTGAGAAATAAATTGCTCAAAACGCTATCCCGATTTTGTTTCGACTCGGGAGCTGTGGTTTATCAAAAAAATTGTCTTTGTTTAAGTATCGCTTCTAGCTTTCTAGCTATGATCAAAAGTGTAAGAACTGTTCTTCTCAGTTTAATCTCTGAGAACATGGTCAAAGACCTATATTGAGATTAAATTTATTTTTTCAACATGGTAGACGCTTTAAGGCTTGCCTAGCTCTGCCGTAGTGGACCTTACATTGCATTACAGTTTGGTCTGCTTGTTTAAACAAAAAATAAAAAATTGCCAAAAATTTAGGTGAAATACTAATAATTCACTTTGGGTTACGTCAAGGTTACGTCAGGGTTACGTCAGGGTTACGTCAGAGTTACGTCAGAGTTACGTCACGGTTACGTCACGGTTACGTCACGTTACGTCAGAGTTAGGGTTTCCAGTGAAAAAATGAAAAATTTTACTTTTTCAATTTTCAGCTGTATAACTTGATTTCGAATATTGAAAATGTCAACAATCATTGAATTGGTACGCCACTCTTATTAGAGAACTTAAATAAATTTTAAATTTGAAAAAAAGAAAAATGTTTCCTGGAGAAATCAACGATAAATGCGGCAACCTAAAAATCAAAAAAATCAATTATTCTGATTGATATTTTCTGAAATCATTTGTCATAATCAAATTATATACGTTATGTTTTGTGCATTTATGTAAAAAAAGTTGCGAAAAAATCAAAGGATTTTCGTAAAAATGAAAGTGAAAATTTGTGAAAAAATCGATTTTTTATTGGAAAAAAAGTGGCAATTTATTTTCGAGTGAAATTGATATCAAAGTTCATGAAATTCATTGAGGATTCTAATGGTGGTACATGTCACGCGTGGAGATAGTCTATGAATGGACCGATCGATAAATCAATATAATATAGGAAAAATGTTAAATTGATGATTTTATTGGAAATTTTGAGAAATAAATTGCTCAAAACGCTATCCCGATTTTGTTTCGACTCGGGAGCTGTGGTTTATCAAAAAAATTGTCTTTAATTAAGTATCGCTTCTAGCTTTCTAGCTATGATCAAAAGTGTAAGAACTGTTCTTCTCAGTTTAATCTCTGAGAACATGGTCAAAGACCTATATTGAGATTAAATTTATTTTTTCAACATGGTAGACGCTTTAAGGCTTGCCTAGCTCTGCCGTAGTGGACCTTACATTGCATTACAGTTTGGTCTGCTTGTTTAAACAAAAAATAAAAAATTGCCAAAAATTTAGGTGAAATACTAATAATTCACTTTGGGTTACGTCAAGGTTACGTCAGGGTTACGTCAGGGTTACGTCAGAGTTACGTCAGAGTTACGTCACGGTTACGTCACGGTTACGTCACGGTTACGTCAGAGTTAGGGTTTCCAGTGAAAAAATGAAAAATTTTACTTTTTCAATTTTCAGCTGTATAACTTGATTTCGAATATTGAAAATGTCAACAATCATTGAATTTACGCCACTCTTATTAGAGAACTTAAATAAATTTTAAATTTGAAAAAAAGAAAAATGTTTCCTGGAGAAATCAACGATAAATGCGGCAACCTAAAAATCAAAAAATCAATTATTCTGATTGATATTTTCTGAAATCATTTGTCATAATCAAATTATATACGTTATGTTTTGTGCATTTATGTAAAAAAAGTTGCGAAAAAATCAAAGGATTTTCGTAAAAATGAAAGTGAAAATTTGTGAAAAAATCGATTTTTTATTGGAAAAAAAGTGGCAATTTATTTTCGAGTGAAATTGATATCAAAGTTCATGAAATTCATTGAGGATTCTAATGGTGGTACATGTCACGCGTGGAGATAGTCTATGAATGGACCGATCGATAAATCAATATAATATAGGAAAAATGTTAAATTGATGATTTTATTGGAAATTTTGAGAAATAAATTGCTCAAAACGCTATCCCGATTTTGTTTCGACTCGGGAGCTGTGGTTTATCAAAAAAATTGTCTTTAATTAAGTATCGCTTCTAGCTTTCTAGCTATGATCAAAAGTGTAAGAACTGTTCTTCTCAGTTTAATCTCTGAGAACATGGTCAAAGACCTATATTGAGATTAAATTTATTTTTTTCAACATGGTAGACGCTTTAAGGCTTGCCTAGCTCTGCCGTAGTGGACCTTACATTGCATTACAGTTTGGTCTGCTTGTTTAAACAAAAAATAAAAAATTGCCAAAAATTTAGGTGAAATACTAATAATTCACTTTGGGTTACGTCAAGGTTACGTCAGGGTTACGTCAGGGTTACGTCAGAGTTACGTCAGAGTTACGTCACGGTTACGTCACGGTTACGTCACGGTTACGTCAGAGTTAGGGTTTCCAGTGAAAAAATGAAAAATTTTACTTTTTCAATTTTCAGCTGTATAACTTGATTTCGAATATTGAAAATGTCAACAATCATTGAATTTGGTACGCCACTCTTATTAGAGAACTTAAATTTTAAATTTGAAAAAAGAAAAATGTTTCCTGGAGAAATCAACGATAAATGCGGCAACCTAAAAATCAAAAAATCAATTATTCTGATTGATATTTTCTGAAATCATTTGTCATAATCAAATTATATACGTTATGTTTTGTGCATTTATGTAAAAAAAGTTGCGAAAAAATCAAAGGATTTTCGTAAAAATGAAAGTGAAAATTTGTGAAAAAATCGATTTTTTATTGGAAAAAAAGTGGCAATTTATTTTCGAGTGAAATTGATATCAAAGTTCATGAAATTCATTGAGGATTCTAATGGTGGTACATGTCACGCGTGGAGATAGTCTATGAATGGACCGATCGATAAATCAATATAATATAGGAAAAATGTTAAATTGATGATTTTATTGGAAATTTTGAGAAAATAAATTGCTCAAACGCTATCCCGATTTGTTTCGACTCGGGAGCTGTGGTTTATCAAAAAAATTGTCTTTAATTAAGTATCGCTTCTAGCTTTCTAGCTATGATCAAAAGTGTAAGAACTGTTCTTCTCAGTTTAATCTCTGAGAACATGGTCAAAGACCTATATTGAGATTAAATTTATTTTTTCAACATGGTAGACGCTTTAAGCTTGCCTAGCTCTGCCGTAGTGGACCTTACATTGCATTACAGTTTGGTCTGCTTGTTTAAACAAAAAATAAAAAATTGCCAAAAATTTAGGTGAAATACTAATAATTCACTTTGGGTTACGTCAAGGTTACGTCAGGGTTACGTCAGGGTTACGTCAGAGTTACGTCAGAGTTACGTCACGTTACGTCACGGTTACGTCACGAGTTAGGTTTCCAGTGAAAAAATGAAAAATTTTACTTTTTCAATTTTCAGCTGTATAACTTGATTTCGAATATTGAAAATGTCAACAATCATTGAATTGGTACGCCACTCTTATTAGAGAACTTAAATAAATTTTAAATTTGAAAAAAAGAAAAATGTTTCCTGGAGAAATCAACGATAAATGCGGCAACCTAAAAATCAAAAATCAATTATTCTGATGATATTTTCTGAAATCATTTGTCATAATCAAATTATATACGTTATGTTTTGTGCATTTATGTAAAAAAAGTTGCGAAAAAATCAAAGGATTTTCGTAAAAATGAAAGTGAAAATTTGTGAAAAAATCGATTTTTTATTGGAAAAAAAGTGGCAATTTTATTTCGAGTGAAATTGATATCAAAGTTCATGAAATTCATTGAGGATTCTAATGGTGGTACATGTCACGCGTGGAGATAGTCTATGAATGGACCGATCGATAAATCAATATAATATAGGAAAAATGTTAAATTGATGATTTTATTGGAAATTTTGAGAAATAAATTGCTCAAAACGCTATCCCGATTTTGTTTCGACTCGGGAGCTGTGGTTTATCAAAAAAAAATTGTCTTTAATTAAGTATCGCTTCTAGCTTTCTAGCTATGATCAAAAGTGTAAGAACTGTTCTTCTCAGTTTAATCTCTGAGAAACATGGTCAAAGACCTATATTGAGATTAAATTTATTTTTTCAACATGGTAGACGCTTTAAGGCTTGCCTAGCTCTGCCGTAGTGGACCTTACATTGCATTACAGTTTGGTCTTTGTTTAAACAAAAAATAAAAAATTGCCAAAAATTTAGGTGAAATACTAATAATTCACTTTGGGTTACGTCAAGGTTACGTCAGGGTTACGTCAGGTTACGTCAGAGTTACGTCAGAGTTACGTCACGGTTACGTCACGGTTTACGTCACGTTACGTCAGAGTTAGGTTTCCAGTGAAAAAATGAAAAATTTTACTTTTTCAATTTTCAGCTGTATAACTTGATTTCGAATATTGAAAATGTCAACAATCATTGAATTGGTACGCCACTCTTATTAGAGAACTTAAATAAATTTTAAATTTGGAAAAAAGAAAATGTTTCCTGGAGAAATCAACGATAAATGCGGCAACCTAAAAATCAAAAAATCAATTATTTGATTGATATTTTCTGAAATCATTTGTCATAATCAAATTATATACGTTATGTTTTGTGCATTTATGTAAAAAAAGTTGCGAAAAAATCAAAGATTTTCGTAAAAATGGAAAGTGAAAATTTGTGAAAAAATCGATTTTTTATTGGAAAAAAAGTGGCAATTATTTTCGAGTGAAATTGATATCAAAGTTCATTGAAATTCATGAGGATTCTAATGGTGGTACATGTCACGCGTGGAGTAGTCTATGAATGGACCGATCGATAAATCAATATATATAGGAAAAATGTTAAATGATGATTTTATTGGAAATTTTGAGAAATAAATTGCTCAAAACGCTATCCCGATTTTGTTTCGACTCGGGAGCTGTGCGTTTATCAAAAAAATTGTCTTTGTTTAAGTATCGCTTCTAGCTTTTTAGCTATGATCAAAAGTGTAGAACTGTTCTTCTCAGTTTAATCTCTGAGACATGTCAAAGACCTATATTGAGATTAAATTTATTTTTTCAACATGGTAGCCTTTAAGGCTTGCCTAGCTCTGCCGTAGGGACCTTACATTGCATTACCAGTTGGTCTGCTGTTTAAACAAAAAATAAAAAAAATTGGCCAAAAAGGTTAGTGAAGATACTATAAATTCACTTTGGGTACGATCAGGTTAACGTCAGGGTTACTCAGGGTTACGTAGACTACGTCAGATACGTCACGGTTACGTCACTGGTTATCGTCACGGTTACGTCAGAGTTAGGGTTCCAGTGAAAAATGAAAAATTTTACTTTTTCAATTTTCAGCTGTATAACTTGATTTCGATATGAAATGTTTCAACAATCATTGAATTGGTACGCACTCTTATTCAGAGATTTAAATAAATCTTTAAATTGAAAAAAAAGAAAAATGTGTTCCTGGAGAGAAGATCAACGATAATGCGGCACCTAAAAATCAAAAAATCAATTTTCCTGATGATATTTTTCTGAATCATTTGTCATAATCAAATTATGATACGCTTATTTTTGTGCATTTATGTAAAAAAAGTTGCGAAAAAATCAAAGGATTTGCGTAAAAATGAGTGAAAATTCTGTGAAAAATCGATTTTTTATGTTGGAAAAAGAAAGGTGGCAATTTATTTCGAGTGTGAAGATTGATTATCAAGTTCATGAAATTCATGAGGATTCTAAGGGTGGTACATGTCGACGCGTGGAATAGGTCATGAATTGGACCGATCGATAAATTCAATATAATATTAGGAAAAATGTTAATATTGCGATGATTTTATTGGAAATTTGAGAAAGTAAATTGCTCAAAACGCTATCCGATTTTGTTTCGACTCGGAGCTGTGGTTTATCAAAAAATTGTCTTTAATTAAGTATTCGCTTCTAGCTTTCGAGCTATATCAAAGTTGTAGAACTGTTCTCTCAGTTTAATCTGAAATGGT
>JACMZG010001411.1:0-10002 GCA_018340805.1 Microvelia longipes | reverse complement strand
AGTCCAGTGCGCCACATACTTTTTTGAGAGAAGCAGATATTTTCGCCCGACAAACCATATATGAAAAATGTTAGAATTTAATTTTAGGAAGATTGGTACCAAATTTGTTGTATTAGCATAAGTATTTACAGAGTTAATAATTGTCATCCTCGTGAGCGCCGCACCGAAATTTTCTATCTTTTTAAACGAAGAATATTTTACAGTAAACCCACTGTGAAAATGTGTAGAATTATATTCTGAATCGAAATGGTATCATTTTCGAATCGATACAATCATTTTTGGTTGAGAAATCTATAGATCAAGGTCGAGTGAGCCAGTGCGCCACATACTTTTTTGAGAGAAGCAGATATTTTCGCCCGACAAACCATATATGAAAAATGTTTAGAATTTAATTTTAGGAAGATTGGTACCAAATTTGTTGTATTAGCATAATTATTTACAGAGTTAGTAATTGTCATCCTTGGTGAGTCTCAGCTCCGGGAAATTTTCTATCTTTTGAACTATGAATAATTTACAGCAAACCTACTGTGAAAAATGTGTAGAATTATATTCTGAATCGAATGGTATCATTTTCGAATCGATACAATCATTTTTGGTTGAGAAATCTATAGATCAAGGTCGAGTGAGCCAGTGCGCCACATACTTTTTGAGAGAAGCAGATATTTTCGCCCGACACAAACCATATATGAAAAATGTTTAGAATTTAATTTTAGGAAGATTGGTACCAAATTTTTGTATTAGCATAAGTATTTACAGAGTTATAATTGTCCTCGTGAGCTCGCACCGAAAATTTCTATCTTTTAACGAAGCATATTTATACAGTAAACCCAGTGTGAAAAATGTGTAGAATTATATTCTGAATCGAATGGTATCATTTTCGAATCGATACAATCATTTTTGGTTGAGAAATCTATAGATCAAGGTCGAGTGAGCCAGTGCGCCACATACTTTTTTGAGAGAAGCAGATATTTTCGCCCGACAAACCATATATGAAAAATGTTTAGAATTTAATTTTAGGAAGATTGGTACCAAATTTGTTGTATTAGCATAATTATTTACAGAGTTAGTAATTGTCATCCTTGTGAGTCTCAGCTCCGGGAAATTTCTATCTTTTGAACTATGAATAATTTTACAGCAAACCTACTGTGAAAAATGTGTAGAATTATATTCTGAATCGAATGGTATCATTTTCGAATCGATACAATCATTTTTGGTTGAGAAATCTATAGATCAAGGTCGAGTGAGCCAGTGCGCCACATACTTTTTTGAGAGAAGCAGATATTTTCGCCCGACAAACCATATATGAAAAATGTTTAGAATTTAATTTTAGGAAGATTTGTACCAAATTTGTTGTATTAGCATAATTATTTACAGAGTTAGTAATTGTCATCCTTGGTGAGTCTCAGCTCCGGGAAATTTTCTATCTTTTGAACTATGAATAATTTTACAGCAAACCTACTGTGAAAAATGTGTAGAATTATATTCTGAATCGAATGGTATCATTTTCGAATCGATACAATCATTTTTGGTTGAGAAATCTATAGATCAAGGTCGAGTGAGCCAGTGCGCACATACTTTTTTGAGAAGCAGATATTTTCGCCCGACAAACCATATATGAAAAATGTTTAGAATTTAATTTTAGGAAGATTGGTACCAAATTTGTTGTATTAGCATAATTATTTACAGAGTTAGTAATTGTCATCCTCGTGAGCGCCGCACCCGAAAATTTTCTATCTTTAACGAAATATTTTACAGTAAAACCACTGTGAAAAATGTGTAGAATTATATTCTGAATCGAATGGTATCATTTTCGAATCGATACAATCATTTTTGGTTGAGAAATCTATAGATCAAGGTCGAGTGAGCCAGTGCGCCACATACTTTTTTGAGAGAAGCAGATATTTTCGCCCGACAAACCATATATGAAAAATGTTTAGAATTTAATTTTAGGAAGATTGGTACCAAATTTGTTGTATTAGCATAATTATTTACAGAGTTAGTAATTGTCATCCTTGGTGAGTCTCAGCTCCGGGAAATTTTCTATCTTTTGAACTAGAATAATTTTACAGCAAACCACTGTGAAAAATGTGTAGAATTATATTCTGAATCGAATGGTATCATTTTCGAATCGATACAATCATTTTTGGTTGAAATCTATAGATCAAGGTCGAGTGAGCCAGTGCGCCACATACTTTTTTGAGAGAAGCAGATATTTTCGCCCGACAAACCATATATGAAAAATGTTTAGAATTTAATTTTAGGAAGATTGGTACCAAATTTGTTGTATTAGCATAATTATTTACAGAGTTAGTAATTGTCATCCTTGGTGAGTCTCAGCTCCGGAAATTTTCTATCTTTTGAACTATGAATAATTTTACAGCAAACCTACTGTGAAAAATGTGTAGAATTATATTCTGAATCGAATGGTATCATTTTCGAATCGATACAATCATTTTTGGTTGAGAAATCTATAGATCAAGGTCGAGTGAGCCAGTGCGCACATACTTTTTTGAGAGAAGCAGATATTTTCGCCCGACAAACCATATATGAAAAATGTTTAGAATTTAATTTTAGGAAGATTGGTACCAAATTTGTTGTATTAGCATAATTATTTACAGAGTTAGTAATTGTCATCCTTGGTGAGTCTCAGCTCCGGGAAATTTCTATCTTTTGAACTATGAATAATTTTACAGCAAACCTACTGTGAAAAATGTGTAGAATTATATTCTGAATCGAATGGTATCATTTTCGAATCGATACAATCATTTTTGGTTGAGAAATCTATAGATCAAGGTCGAGTGAGCAGTGCGCCACATACTTTTTTGAGAGAAGCAGATATTTTCGCCCGACAAACCATATATGAAAAATGTTTAGAATTTAATTTTAGGAAGATTGGTACCAAATTTGTTGTATTAGCATAATTATTTACAGAGTTAGTAATTGTCATCCTTGGTGAGTCTCAGCTCCGGGAAATTTTCTATCTTTTGAACTATGAATAATTTTACAGCAAACCTACTGTGAAAATGTGTAGAATTATATTCTGAATCGAATGGTATCATTTTCGAATCGATACAATCATTTTTGGTTGAGAAATCTATAGATCAAGGTCGAGTGAGCCAGTGCGCCACATACTTTTTTGAGAGAAGCAGATATTTTCGCCCGACAAACCATATATGAAAAATGTTTAGAATTTAATTTTAGGAAGATTGGTACCAAATTTTGTATTAGCATAATTATTTACAGAGTTAGTAATTGTCATCCTCGTGAGCGCAGCTCCGAAAATTTCTATCTTTTAACGAAAATTTTTACAGTAAACCCACTGTGAAAAATGTGTAGAATTATATTCTGAATCGAATGGTATCATTTTCGAATCGATACAATCATTTTTGGTTGAGAAATCTATAGATCAAGGTCGAGTGAGCCAGTGCGCCACATACTTTTTTGAGAGAAGCAGATATTTTCGCCCGACAAACCATATATGAAAAATGTTTAGAATTAATTTTAGGAAGATTGGTACCAAATTTGTTGTATTAGCATAATTATTTACAGAGTTAGTAATTGTCATCCTTGGTGAGTCTCAGCTCCGGGAAATTTTCTATCTTTTGAACTATGAAATTTTACAGCAAACCTACTGTGAAAAATGTGTAGAATTATATTCTGAATCGAATGGTATCATTTTCGAATCGATACAATCATTTTTGGTTGAGAAATCTATAGATCAAGGTCGAGTGAGCCAGTGCGCCACATACTTTTTTGAGAGAAGCAGATATTTTCGCCCGACAAACCATATATGAAAAATGTTTAGAATTTAATTTTAGGAAGATTGGTACCAAATTTGTTGTATTAGCATAATTATTTACAGAGTTAGTAATTGTCATCCTTGGTGAGTCTCAGCTCCGAAATTTTCTATCTTTTGAACTATGAATAATTTTTACAGCAAACCTACTGTGAAAAATGTGTAGAATTATATTCTGAATCGAATGGTATCATTTTCGAATCGATACAATCATTTTTGGTTGAGAAATCTATAGATCAAGGTCGAGTGAGCCAGTGCGCACATACTTTTTTGAGAGAAGCAGATATTTTCGCCCGACAAACCATATATGAAAAATGTTTAGAATTTAATTTTAGGAAGATTGGTACCAAATTTGTTGTATTAGCATAAGTATTTACAGTTATAATTGTCATCCTCGTGAGCGCCGCACCCGAAAATTTCTATCTTTTAAACGAAGCATATTTTACAGTAAACCCAGTGTGAAAAATGTGTAGAATTATATTCTGAATCGAATGGTATCATTTTCGAATCGATACAATCATTTTTGGTTGAGAAATCTATAGATCAAGGTCGAGTGAGCCAGTGCGCCACATACTTTTTTGAGAGAAGCAGATATTTTCGCCCGACAAACCATATATGAAAAATGTTTAGAATTTAATTTTAGGAAGATTGGTACCAAATTTGTTGTATTAGCATAATTATTTACAGAGTTAGTAATTGTCATCCTTGGTGAGTCTCAGCTCCGGGAAATTTTCTATCTTTTGAACTATGAATAATTTTACAGCAAACCTACTGTGAAAAATGTGTAGAATTATATTCTGAATCGAATGGTATCATTTTCGAATCGATACAATCATTTTTGGTTGAGAAATCTATAGATCAAGGTCGAGTGAGCCAGTGCGCACATACTTTTTTGAGAGAAGCAGATATTTTCGCCCGACAAACCATATATGAAAAATGTTTAGAATTTAATTTTAGGAAGATTGGTACCAAATTTGTTGTATTAGCATAATTATTTACAGAGTTAGTAATTGTCATCCTTGGTGAGTCTCAGCTCCGGGAAAATTTCTATCTTTTGAACTATGAATAATTTTACAGCAAACCTACTGTGAAAAATGTGTAGAATTATATTCTGAATCGAATGGTATCATTTTCGAATCGATACAATCATTTTTGGTTGAGAAATCTATAGATCAAGGTCGAGTGAGCCAGTGCGCCACATACTTTTTTGAGAGAAGCAGATATTTTCGCCCGACAAACCATATATGAAAAATGTTTAGAATTTAATTTTAGGAAGATTGGTACCAAATTTGTTGTATTAGCATAATTATTTACAGAGTTAGTAATTGTCATCCTTGGTGAGTCTCAGCTCCGGGAATTTTCTATCTTTTGAACTATGAATAATTTTACAGTAAACCTACTGTGAAAAATGTGTAGAATTATATTCTGAATCGAATGGTATCATTTTCGAATCGATACAATCATTTTTGGTTGAGAAATCTATAGATCAAGGTCGAGTGAGCCAGTGCGCCACATACTTTTTTGAGAGAAGCAGATATTTTCGCCCGACAAACCATATATGAAAAATGTTTAGAATTTAATTTTAGGAAGATTGGTACCAAATTTGTTGTATTAGCATAAGTATTTACAGAGTTATAATTGTCATCCTCGTGAGCGCCGCACCCGAAAAATTTCTATCTTTTAAACGAAGCATATTTATACAGTAAACCAGTGTGAAAAATGTGTAGAATTATATTCTGAATCGAATGGTATCATTTTCGAATCGATACAATCATTTTTGGTTGAGAAATCTATAGATCAAGGTCGAGTGAGCCAGTGCGCCACATACTTTTTTGAGAGAAGCAGATATTTTTCGCCCGACAAACCATATATGAAAAATGTTTAGAATTTAATTTTAGGAAGATTGGTACCAAATTTGTTGTATTAGCATAATTATTTACAGAGTTAGTAATTGTCATCCTTGGTGAGTCTCAGCTCCGGGAAATTTTCTATCTTTTGAACTATGAATAATTTTACAGCAAACCTACTGTGAAAAATGTGTAGAATTATATTCTGAATCGAATGGTATCATTTTCGAATCGATACAATCATTTTTGGTTGAGAAATCTATAGATCAAGGTCGAGTGAGCCAGTGCGCCACATACTTTTTTGAGAGAAGCAGATATTTTCGCCCGACAAACCATATATGAAAAAATGTTTAGAATTTAATTTTAGGAAGATTGGTACCAAATTTGTTGTATTAGCATAATTTACAGAGTTAGTAATTGTCATCCTTGGTGAGTCTCAGCTCCGGAAATTTTCTATCTTTTGAACTATGAATATTTTTACAGCAAACCTACTGTGAAAAATGTGTAGAATTATATTCTGAATCGAATGGTATCATTTTCGAATCGATACAATCATTTTTGGTTGAGAAATCTATAGATCAAGGTCGAGTGAGCCAGTGCGCCACATACTTTTTTGAGAGAAGCAGATATTTTCGCCCGACAAACCATATATGAAAAATGTTTAGAATTTAATTTTAGGAAGATTGGTACCAAATTTGTTGTATTAGCATAATTATTTACAGAGTTAGTAATTGTCATCCTTGGTGAGTCTCAGCTCCGAAATTTTCTATCTTTTGAACTATGAATAATTTTACAGCAAACCTACTGTGAAAAATGTGTAGAATTATATTCTGAATCGAATGGTATCATTTTCGAATCGATACAATCATTTTTGGTTGAGAAATCTATAGATCAAGGTCGAGTGAGCCAGTGCGCACATACTTTTTTGAGAGAAGCAGATATTTTCGCCCGACAAACCATATATGAAAAATGTTTAGAATTTAATTTTAGGAAGATTGGTACCAAATTTGTTGTATTAGCATAATTTACAGAGTTAGTAATTGTCATCCTCGTGAGCGCCGCCCGAAAAATTTCTATCTTTTAAACGAAATAATTTTACAGTAAACCCAGTAAAAAATGTGTAGAATTATATTCTGAATCGAATGGTATCATTTTCGAATCGATACAATCATTTTTGGTTGAGAAATCTATAGATCAAGGTCGAGTGAGCCAGTGCGCCACATACTTTTTTGAGAGAAGCAGATATTTTCGCCCGACAAACCATATATGAAAAATGTTTAGAATTTAATTTTAGGAAGATTGGTACCAAATTTGTTGTATTAGCATAATTATTTACAGAGATTATAATTGTCATCCTCGATGAGCGCCGCACCCGAAAAATTTCTATCTTTTAACGAAGAATATTTTACAGTAAACCCACTGTGAAAAATGTGTAGAATTATTCTGAATCGAATGGTATCATTTTCGAATCGATACAATCATTTTTGGTTGAGAAATCTATAGATCAAGGTCGAGTGAGCCAGTGCGCCACATACTTTTTTGAGAGAAGCAGATATTTTCGCCCGACAAACCATATATGAAAAATGTTTAGAATTTAATTTTAGGAAGATTGGTACCAAATTTGTTGTATTAGCATAATTATTTACAGAGTTAGTAATTGTCATCCTTGGTGAGTCTCAGCTCCGGGAAATTTTCTATCTTTTGAACTATGAATAATTTTACAGCAAACCTACTGTGAAAAATGTGTAGAATTATATTCTGAATCGAATGGTATCATTTTCGAATCGATACAATCATTTTTGGTTGAGAAATCTATAGATCAAGGTCGAGTGAGCCAGTGCGCCACATACTTTTTGAGAGAAGCAGATATTTTCGCCCGACAAACCATATATGAAAAATGTTTAGAATTTAATTTTAGGAAGATTGGTACCAAATTGTTGTATTAGCAAGTATTTACAGAGATAATAATTGTCATCCTCGTGAGCGCCGCACCCGAAAAATTTCTATCTTTTTAAACAAGCATATTTTACAGTAAACCCTGTGAAAAATGTGTAGAATTATATTCTGAATCGAATGGTATCATTTTCGAATCGATACAATCATTTTTGGTTGAGAAATCTATAGATCAAGGTCGAGTGAGCCAGTGCGCCACATACTTTTTGAGAGAAGCAGATATTTTCGCCCGACAAACCATATATGAAAAATGTTTAGAATTTAATTTTAGGAAGATTGGTACCAAATTTGTTGTATTAGCATAATTATTTACAGAGTTAGTAATTGTCATCCTTGGTGAGTCTCAGCTCCGGGAAATTTTCTATCTTTTGAACTATGAATAATTTTACAGCAAACCTACTGTGAAAAATGTGTAGAATTATATTCTGAATCGAATGGTATCATTTTCGAATCGATACAATCATTTTTGGTTGAGAAATCTATAGATCAAGGTCGAGTGAGCCAGTGCGCCACATACTTTTTTGAGAGAAGCAGATATTTCGCCGACAAACCATATATGAAAAATGTTTAGAATTTAATTTTAGGAAGATTGGTACCAAATTTGTTGTATTAGCATAATTATTTACAGAGTTAGTAATTGTCATCCTTGGTGAGTCTCAGCTCCCGGAAATTTTCTATCTTTTGAAAGCAATTTACAGCAAACCTACTGTGAAAAATGTGTAGAATTATATTCTGAATCGAATGGTATCATTTTCGAATCGATACAATCATTTTTGGTTGAGAAATCTATAGATCAAGGTCGAGTGAGCCAGTGCGCCACATACTTTTTTGAGAGAAGCAGATATTTTCGCCCGACAAACCATATATGAAAAATGTTTAGAATTTAATTTTAGGAAGATTGGTACCAAATTTGTTGTATTAGCATAATTATTTACAGAGTTAGTAATTGTCATCCTTGGTGAGTCTCAGCTCCGGGAAATTTTCTATCTTTTGAACTATGAATATTTTACAGCAAACCTACTGTGAAAAATGTGTAGAATTATATTCTGAATCGAATGGTATCATTTTCGAATCGATACAATCATTTTTGTTGAGAAATCTATAGATCAAGGTCGAGTGAGCCAGTGCGCCACATACTTTTTTGAGAGAAGCAGATTTTTCGCCCGACAAACCATATATGAAAAATGTTTAGAATTTAATTTTAGGAAGATTGGTACCAAATTTGTTGTATTAGCAAATTATTTACAGAGTTAGTAATTGTCATCCTTGGTGAGTCTCAGCTCCGGGAAATTTCTATCTTTTGAACTATGAATAATTTTACAGCAAACCTACTGTGAAAAATGTGTAGAATTATATTCTGAATCGAATGGTATCATTTTCGAATCGATACAATCATTTTTGGTTGAGAAATCTATAGATCAAGGTCGAGTGAGCCAGTGCGCTACATACTTTTTTGAGAGAAGCAGATATTTTCGCCCGACAAACCATATATGAAAAATGTTTTAGAATTTAATTTTAGGAAGATTGGTACCAAATTGTTGTATTAGCACAAGTATTTACAGAGATTAATAATTGACATCCTCGATGAAGCGCCGCACCCGAAAATTTCTATCTTTTAACGAAGCATATTTACAGTAAACCCAGTGAAAATGTGTAGAATTTATTCTGAATCGAATGGTATCATTTTCGAATCGATACAATCATTTTTGGTTGAGAAATCTATAGATCAAGGTCGAGTGAGCCAGTGCGCCACATACTTTTTTGAGAAGCAGATATTTTCGCCCGACAAACCATATATGAAAAATGTTTAGAATTTAATTTTAGGAAGATTGGTACCAAATTTGTTGTATTAGCATAATTATTTACAGAGTTAGTAATTGTCATCCTTGGTGAGCTCAGCTCCGGGAAATTTCTATCTTTTGAACTATGCATATTTTACAGTAAACCCTGTGAAAATGTGTAGAATTATATTCTGAATCGAATGGTATCATTTTCGAATCGATACAATCATTTTTGGTTGAGAAATCTATAGATCAAGGTCGAGTGAGCCAGTGCGCCACATACTTTTTTGAGAGAAGCAGATATTTTCGCCGACAAACCATATATGAAAAATGTTTAGAATTTAATTTTAGGAAGATTGGTACCAAATTTGTTGTATTAGCATAATTATTTACAGAGTTAGTAATTGTCATCTTGGTGAGTCTCAGCTCCGGGAAATTTTCTATCTTTTGAACTATGAATAATTTTACAGCAAACCTACTGTGAAAAATGTGTAGAATTATATTCTGAATCGAATGGTATCATTTTCGAATCGATACAATCATTTTTGGTTGAGAAATCTATAGATCAAGGTCGAGTGAGCCAGTGCGCTACATACTTTTTTGAGAGAAGCAGATATTTTCGCCC
>JACMZG010001410.1:0-10003 GCA_018340805.1 Microvelia longipes | reverse complement strand
TATTTTTCGAAAAAGTAAAATATTTGAAATTGAAATTTGATTTCAAGAAAACATGATCAAATGATTAAAAAAGGAAAATTATTTTTTACAAGTTTTGATAATTCTTGGAAAACAAGATAATAATAAAAAAAAGAGTTATGAAAGATTTTTGGAAAAGAAACTCGGAACAATGTTTTTAATTGTTTTGTAATGATGATGAGGAGGATTAGGTGTAATTGAAATGGTAAATTATTAATAATGAATGTTGCAAGTAAATGTGTTTGGTAAAGATTTTTCCTAAATAATATGATGATATGAGTTTGAAAAGAGAAATAAAAATTGAAAAAAAGTCAAAGAAATTGAATGAAAGAATTTATTTGTAAAATTATTGAAACAATGTGAAATTGAACAAGGCTCAGTGGTCTAGGGGTATGATTCTCGCTTTGGGTGCGAGAGGTCCCGGGTTCAAATCCCGGCTGAGCCCATTATTTTTCGAAAAAGTAAAATATTTGAAATTGAAATTTGATTTCAAGAAAACATGATCAAATGATTAAAAAAGGAAAATTATTTTTTACAAGTTTTGATAATTCTTGGAAAACAAGATAATAATAAAAAAAAGAGTTATGAAAGATTTTTGGAAAAGAAACTCGGAACAATGTTTTAATTGTTTTGTAATGATGATGAGGAGGATTAGGTGTAATTGAAATGGTAAATTATTAATAATGAATGTTGCAAGTATAAATGTGTTTGGTAAAGAGATTTTTCCTAAATAATATGATGATATGAGTTTGAAAAGAGAAATAAAAATTGAAAAAAAGTCAAAGAAATTGAATGAAAGAATTTATTTGTAAAATTATTGAAACAATGTGAAATTGAACAAGGCTCAGTGGTCTAGGGGTATGATTCTCGCTTTGGGTGCGAGAGGTCCCGGGTTCAAATCCCGGCTGAGCCCATTATTTTTCGAAAAAGTAAAATATTTGAAATTGAAATTTGATTTCAAGAAAACATGATCAAATGATTAAAAAAGGAAAATTATTTTTTACAAGTTTTGATAATTCTTGGAAAACAAGATAATAATAAAAAAAAGAGTTATGAAAGATTTTTGGAAAAGAAACTCGGAACAATGTTTTAATTGTTTTGTAATGATGATGAGGAGGATTAGGTGTAATTGAAATGGTAAATTATTAATAATGAATGTTGCAAGTATAAATGTGTTTGGTAAAGAGATTTTTCCTAAATAATATGATGATATGAGTTTGAAAAGAGAAATAAAAATTGAAAAAAAGTCAAAGAAATTGAATGAAAGAATTTTTTGTAAAATTATTGAAACAATGTGAAATTGAACAAGGCTCAGTGGTCTAGGGGTATGATTCTCGCTTTGGGTGCGAGAGGTCCCGGGTTCAAATCCCGGCTGAGCCCATTATTTTTCGAAAAAGTAAAATATTTGAAATTGAAATTTGATTTCAAGAAAACATGATCAAATGATTAAAAAAGGAAAATTATTTTTTACAAGTTTTGATAATTCTTGGAAAACAAGATAATAATAAAAAAAAGAGTTATGAAAGATTTTTGGAAAAGAAACTCGGAACAATGTTTTAATTGTTTTGTAATGATGAGGAGGAGTGTAATTGAAATGGTAAATTATTAATAATGAATGTTGCAAGTATAAATGTGTTTGGTAAAGAGATTTTTCCTAAATAATATGATGATATGAGTTTGAAAAGAGAAATAAAAATTGAAAAAAAGTCAAAGAAATTGAATGAAAGAATTTATTTGTAAAATTATTGAAACAATGTGAAATTGAACAAGGCTCAGTGGTCTAGGGGTATGATTCTCGCTTTGGGTGCGAGAGGTCCCGGGTTCAAATCCCGGCTGAGCCCATTATTTTTCGAAAAAGTAAAATATTTGAAATTGAAATTTGATTTCAAGAAAACATGATCAAATGATTAAAAAAGGAAAATTATTTTTTACAAGTTTTGATAATTCTTGGAAAACAAGATAATAAAAAAAAGAGTTATGAAAGATTTTTGGAAAAGAAACTCGGAACAATGTTTTAATTGTTTTGTAATGATGATGAGGAGGATTAGGTGTAATTGAAATGGTAAATTATTAATAATGAATGTTGCAAGTATAAATGTGTTTGGTAAAGAGATTTTTCCTAAATAATATGATGATATGAGTTTGAAAAGAGAAATAAAAATTGAAAAAAAGTCAAAGAAATTGAATGAAAGAATTTATTTGTAAAATTATTGAAACAATGTGAAATTGAACAAGGCTCAGTGGTCTAGGGGTATGATTCTCGCTTTGGGTGCGAGAGGTCCCGGGTTCAAATCCCGGCTGAGCCCATTATTTTTCGAAAAAGTAAAATATTTGAAATTGAAATTTGATTTCAAGAAAACATGATCAAATGATTAAAAAAGGAAAATTATTTTTTACAAGTTTTGATAATTCTTGGAAAACAAGATAATAATAAAAAAAAGAGTTATGAAAGATTTTTGGAAAAGAAACTCGGAACAATGTTTTAATTGTTTTGTAATGATGATGAGGAGGATTAGGTGTAATTGAAATGGTAAATTATTAATAATGAATGTTGCAAGTATAAATGTGTTTGGTAAAGAGATTTTTCCTAAATAATATGATGATATGAGTTTGAAAAGAGAAATAAAAATTGAAAAAAAGTCAAAGAAATTGAATGAAAGAATTTATTTGTAAAATTATTGAAACAATGTGAAATTGAACAAGGCTCAGTGGTCTAGGGTATGATTCTCGCTTTGGGTGCGAGAGGTCCCGGGTTCAAATCCCGGCTGAGCCCATTATTTTTCGAAAAAGTAAAATATTTGAAATTGAAATTTGATTTCAAGAAAACATGATCAAATGATTAAAAAAGGAAAATTATTTTTTACAAGTTTTGATAATTCTTGGAAAACAAGATAATAATAAAAAAAAGAGTTATGAAAGATTTTTGGAAAAGAAACTCGGAACAATGTTTTAATTGTTTTGTAATGATGATGAGGAGGATTAGGTGTAATTGAAATGGTAAATTATTAATAATGAATGTTGCAAGTATAAATGTGTTTGGTAAAGAGATTTTTCCTAAATAATATGATGATATGAGTTTGAAAAGAGAAATAAAAATTGAAAAAAAGTCAAAGAAATTGAATGAAAGAATTTATTTGTAAAATTATTGAAACAATGTGAAATTGAACAAGGCTCAGTGGTCTAGGGGTATGATTCTCGCTTTGGGTGCGAGAGGTCCCGGGTTCAAATCCCGGCTGAGCCCATTATTTTTCGAAAAAGTAAAATATTTGAAATTGAAATTTGATTTCAAGAAAACATGATCAAATGATTAAAAAAGGAAAATTATTTTTTACAAGTTTTGATAATTCTTGGAAAACAAGATAATAATAAAAAAAAAGAGTTATGAAAGATTTTTGGAAAAGAAACTCGGAACAATGTTTTAATTGTTTTGTAATGATGATGAGGAGGATTAGGTGTAATTGAAATGGTAAATTATTAATAATGAATGTTGCAAGTATAAATGTGTTTGGTAAAGAGATTTTTCCTAAATAATATGATGATATGAGTTTGAAAAGAGAAATAAAAATTGAAAAAAAGTCAAAGAAATTGAATGAAAGAATTTATTTGTAAAATTATTGAAACAATGTGAAATTGAACAAGGCTCAGTGGTCTAGGGGTATGATTCTCGCTTTGGGTGCGAGAGGTCCCGGGTTCAAATCCCGGCTGAGCCCATTATTTTTCGAAAAAGTAAAATATTTGAAATTGAAATTTGATTTCAAGAAAACATGATCAAATGATTAAAAAAGGAAAATTATTTTTTACAAGTTTTGATAATTCTTGGAAAACAAGATAATAATAAAAAAAAGAGTTATGAAAGATTTTTGGAAAAGAAACTCGGAACAATGTTTTAATTGTTTTGTAATGATGATGAGGAGGATTAGGTGTAATTGAAATGGTAAATTATTAATAATGAATGTTGCAAGTATAAATGTGTTTGGTAAAGAGATTTTTCCTAAATAATATGATATGAGTTTGAAAAGAGAAATAAAAATTGAAAAAAAGTCAAAGAAATTGAATGAAAGAATTTATTTGTAAAATTATTGAAACAATGTGAAATTGAACAAGGCTCAGTGGTCTAGGGGTATGATTCTCGCTTTGGGTGCGAGAGGTCCCGGGTTCAAATCCCGGCTGAGCCCATTATTTTTCGAAAAAGTAAAATATTTGAAATTGAAATTTGATTTCAAGAAAACATGATCAAATGATTAAAAAAGGAAAATTATTTTTTACAAGTTTTGATAATTCTTGGAAAACAAGATAATAATAAAAAAAAGAGTTATGAAAGATTTTTGGAAAAGAAACTCGGAACAATGTTTTAATTGTTTTGTAATGATGATGAGGAGGATTAGGTGTAATTGAAATGGTAAATTATTAATAATGAATGTTGCAAGTATAAATGTGTTTGGTAAAGAGATTTTTCCTAAATAATATGATGATATGAGTTTGAAAAGAGAAATAAAAATTGAAAAAAAGTCAAAGAAATTGAATGAAAGAATTTATTTGTAAAATTATTGAAACAATGTGAAATTGAACAAGGCTCAGTGGTCTAGGGGTATGATTCTCGCTTTGGGTGCGAGAGGTCCCGGGTTCAAATCCCGGCTGAGCCCATTATTTTTCGAAAAAGTAAAATATTTGAAATTGAAATTTGATTTCAAGAAAACATGATCAAATGATTAAAAAAGGAAAATTATTTTTTACAAGTTTTGATAATTCTTGGAAAACAAGATAATAATAAAAAAAAGAGTTATGAAAGATTTTTGGAAAAGAAACTCGGAACAATGTTTTAATTGTTTTGTAATGATGATGAGGATTAGGTGTAATTGAAATGGTAAATTATTAATAATGAATGTTGCAAGTATAAATGTGTTTGGTAAAGAGATTTTTCCTAATAATATGATGATATGAGTTTGAAAAGAGAAATAAAAATTGAAAAAAAGTCAAAGAAATTGAATGAAAGAATTTATTTGTAAAATTATTGAAACAATGTGAAATTGAACAAGGCTCAGTGGTCTAGGGGTATGATTCTCGCTTTGGGTGCGAGAGGTCCCGGGTTCAAATCCCGGCTGAGCCCATTATTTTTCGAAAAAGTAAAATATTTGAAATTGAAATTTGATTTCAAGAAAACATGATCAAATGATTAAAAAAGGAAAATTATTTTTTACAAGTTTTGATAATTCTTGGAAAACAAGATAATAATAAAAAAAAGAGTTATGAAAGATTTTTGGAAAAGAAACTCGGAACAATGTTTTAATTGTTTTGTAATGATGATGGAGGATTAGTGTAATTGAAATGGTAAATTATTAATAATGAATGTTGCAAGTAAATGTGTTTGGTAAAGAGATTTTTCCTAAATAATATGATGATATGAGTTTGAAAAGAGAAATAAAAATTGAAAAAAAGTCAAAGAAATTGAATGAAAGAATTTATTTGTAAAATTATTGAAACAATGTGAAATTGAACAAGGCTCAGTGGTCTAGGGGTATGATTCTCGCTTTGGGTGCGAGAGGTCCCGGGTTCAAATCCCGGCTGAGCCCATTATTTTTCGAAAAAGTAAAATATTTGAAATTGAAATTTGATTTCAAGAAAACATGATCAAATGATTAAAAAAGGAAAATTATTTTTTACAAGTTTTGATAATTCTTGGAAAACAAGATAATAATAAAAAAAAAGTTATGAAAGATTTTTGGAAAGAAACTCGGAACAATGTTTTAATTGTTTTGTAATGATGATGAGGAGGATTAGGTGTAATTGAAATGGTAAATTATTAATAATGAATGTTGCAAGTATAAATGTGTTTGGTAAAGAGATTTTTCCTAAATAATATGATGATATGAGTTTGAAAAGAGAAATAAAAATTGAAAAAAAGTCAAAGAAATTGAATGAAAGAATTTATTTGTAAAATTATTGAAACAATGTGAAATTGAACAAGGCTCAGTGGTCTAGGGGTATGATTCTCGCTTTGGGTGCGAGAGGTCCCGGGTTCAAATCCCGGCTGAGCCCATTATTTTTCGAAAAAGTAAAATATTTGAAATTGAAATTTGATTTCAAGAAAACATGATCAAATGATTAAAAAAGGAAAATTATTTTTTACAAGTTTTGATAATTCTTGGAAAACAAGATAATAATAAAAAAAAGAGTTATGAAAGATTTTTGGAAAAGAAACTCGGAACAATGTTTTAATTGTTTTGTAATGATGATGAGGAGGATTAGGTGTAATTGAAATGGTAAATTATTAATAATGAATGTTGCAAGTATAAATGTGTTTGGTAAAGAGATTTTTCCTAAATAATATGATGATATGAGTTTGAAAAGAGAAATAAAAATTGAAAAAAAGTCAAAGAAATTGAATGAAAGAATTTATTTGTAAAATTATTGAAACAATGTGAAATTGAACAAGGCTCAGTGGTCTAGGGGTATGATTCTCGCTTTGGGTGCGAGAGGTCCCGGGTTCAAATCCCGGCTGAGCCCATTATTTTTCGAAAAAGTAAAATATTTGAAATTGAAATTTGATTTCAAGAAAACATGATCAAATGATTAAAAAAGGAAAATTATTTTTTACAAGTTTTGATAATTCTTGGAAAACAAGATAATAATAAAAAAAGAGTTATGAAAGATTTTTGGAAAAGAAACTCGGAACAATGTTTTAATTGTTTTGTAATGATGATGAGGAGGATTAGGTGTAATTGAAATGGTAAATTATTAATAATGAATGTTGCAAGTATAAATGTGTTTGGTAAAGAGATTTTTCCTAAATAATATGATGATATGAGTTTGAAAAGAGAAATAAAAATTGAAAAAAAGTCAAAGAAATTGAATGAAAGAATTTATTTGTAAAATTATTGAAACAATGTGAAATTGAACAAGGCTCAGTGGTCTAGGGGTATGATTCTCGCTTTGGGTGCGAGAGGTCCCGGGTTCAAATCCCGGCTGAGCCCATTATTTTTCGAAAAAGTAAAAATTTGAAATTGAAATTTGATTTCAAGAAAACATGATCAAATGATTAAAAAAGGAAAATTATTTTTTACAAGTTTTGATAATTCTTGGAAAACAAGATAATAATAAAAAAAAGAGTTATGAAAGATTTTTGGAAAAGAAACTCGGAACAATGTTTTAATTGTTTTGTAATGATGATGAGGAGGATTAGGTGTAATTGAAATGGTAAATTATTAATAATGAATGTTGCAAGTATAAATGTGTTTGGTAAAGAGATTTTTCCTAAATAATATGATGATATGAGTTTGAAAAGAGAAATAAAAATTGAAAAAAAGTCAAAGAAATTGAATGAAAGAATTTATTTGTAAAATTATTGAAACAATGTGAAATTGAACAAGGCTCAGTGGTCTAGGGGTATGATTCTCGCTTTGGGTGCGAGAGGTCCCGGGTTCAAATCCCGGCTGAGCCCATTATTTTTCGAAAAAGTAAAATATTTGAAATTGAAATTTGATTTCAAGAAAACATGATCAAATGATTAAAAAAGGAAAATTATTTTTTACAAGTTTTGATAATTCTTGGAAAACAAGATAATAATAAAAAAAAGAGTTATGAAAGATTTTTGGAAAAGAAACTCGGAACAATGTTTTAATTGTTTTGTAATGATGATGAGGAGGATTAGGTGTAATTGAAATGGTAAATTATTAATAATGAATGTTGCAAGTATAAATGTGTTTGGTAAAGAGATTTTTCCTAAATAATATGATGATATGAGTTTGAAAAGAGAAATAAAAATTGAAAAAAAGTCAAAGAAATTGAATGAAAGAATTTATTTGTAAAATTATTGAAACAATGTGAAATTGAACAAGGCTCAGTGGTCTAGGGGTATGATTCTCGCTTTGGGTGCGAGAGGTCCCGGGTTCAAATCCCGGCTGAGCCCATTATTTTTCGAAAAAGTAAAATATTTGAAATTGAAATTTGATTTCAAGAAAACATGATCAAATGATTAAAAAAGGAAAATTATTTTTTACAAGTTTTGATAATTCTTGGAAAACAAGATAATAATAAAAAAAAGAGTTATGAAAGATTTTTGGAAAAGAAACTCGGAACAATGTTTTAATTGTTTTGTAATGATGATGAGGAGGATTAGGTGTAATTGAAATGGTAAATTATTAATAATGAATGTTGCAAGTATAAATGTGTTTGGTAAAGAGATTTTTCCTAAATAATATGATGATATGAGTTTGAAAAGAGAAATAAAAATTGAAAAAAAGTCAAAGAAATTGAATGAAAGAATTTATTTGTAAAATTATTGAAACAATGTGAAATTGAACAAGGCTCAGTGGTCTAGGGGTATGATTCTCGCTTTGGGTGCGAGAGGTCCCGGGTTCAAATCCCGGCTGAGCCCATTATTTTTCGAAAAAGTAAAATATTTGAAATTGAAATTTGATTTCAAGAAAACATGATCAAATGATTAAAAAAGGAAAATTATTTTTTACAAGTTTTGATAATTCTTGGAAAACAAGATAATAATAAAAAAAGAGTTATGAAAGATTTTTGGAAAAGAAACTCGGAACAATGTTTTAATTGTTTTGTAATGATGATGAGGAGGATTAGGTGTAATTGAAATGGTAAATTATTAATAATGAATGTTGCAAGTATAAATGTGTTTGGTAAAGAGATTTTTCCTAAATAATATGATGATATGAGTTTGAAAAGAGAAATAAAAATTGAAAAAAAGTCAAAGAAATTGAATGAAAGAATTTATTTGTAAAATTATTGAAACAATGTGAAATTGAACAAGGCTCAGTGGTCTAGGGGTATGATTCTCGCTTTGGGTGCGAGAGGTCCCGGGTTCAAATCCCGGCTGAGCCCATTATTTTTCGAAAAAGTAAAATATTTGAAATTGAAATTTGATTTCAAGAAAACATGATCAAATGATTAAAAAAGGAAAATTATTTTTACAAGTTTTGATAATTCTTGGAAAACAAGATAATAATAAAAAAAAGAGTTATGAAAGATTTTTGGAAAAGAAACTCGGAACAATGTTTTAATTGTTTTGTAATGATGATGAGGAGGATTAGGTGTAATTGAAATGGTAAATTATTAATAATGAATGTTGCAAGTATAAATGTGTTTGGTAAAGAGATTTTTCCTAAATAATATGATGATATGAGTTTGAAAAGAGAAATAAAAATTGAAAAAAAGTCAAAGAAATTGAATGAAAGAATTTATTTGTAAAATTATTGAAACAATGTGAAATTGAACAAGGCTCAGTGGTCTAGGGGTATGATTCTCGCTTTGGGTGCGAGAGGTCCCGGGTTCAAATCCCGGCTGAGCCCATTATTTTTCGAAAAAGTAAAATATTTGAAATTGAAATTTGATTTCAAGAAAACATGATCAAATGATTAAAAAAGGAAAATTATTTTTACAAGTTTTGATAATTCTTGGAAAACAAGATAATAATAAAAAAAAGAGTTATGAAAGATTTTTGGAAAAGAAACTCGGAACAATGTTTTAATTGTTTTGTAATGATGATGAGGAGGATTAGGTGTAATTGAAATGGTAAATTATTAATAATGAATGTTGCAAGTATAAATGTGTTTGGTAAAGAGATTTTTCCTAAAATATATGATGATATGAGTTTGAAAGAGAAATAAAAATTGAAAAAAAGTCAAAGAAATTGAATGAAAGAATTTATTTGTAAAATTATTGAAACAATGTGAAATTGAACAAGGCTCAGTGGTCTAGGGGTATGATTCTCGCTTTGGGTGCGAGAGGTCCCGGGTTCAAATCCCGGCTGAGCCCATTATTTTTCGAAAAAGTAAAATATTTGAAATTGAAATTTGATTTCAAGAAAACATGATCAAATGATTAAAAAAGGAAAATTATTTTTACAAGTTTTGATAATTCTTGGAAAACAAGATAATAATAAAAAAAGAGTTATGAAAGATTTTTGGAAAAAGAAACTCGGAACAATGTTTTAATTGTTTTGTAATGATGATGAGGAGGAATTAGG
>JACMZG010000140.1:0-27129 GCA_018340805.1 Microvelia longipes | reverse complement strand
GTACAATTTTAATTGTAATTGTATTCTTAAAACTTTTTTGAGAGTATATTTTCTAATTATTAAATAGTAATGTATTATTTCATAATATTAAAAAATACAATAAATTTATACTCATCCTGAGCTGAGTTGATTTTAATTGATGATATAAATTAAGATAAAATTTAAATGTCAAAAGATGTTGATAAAATTTTTTAAAAAATCCTCAAATATTTGTCACTATTTTAATCATATTGTTATTATTCTTTTTTCCAGCATTTGAATGTGTACCGTTATTTTGATAGAATAATTGGGAAAGTTATTCTTGAGTATGTTACTAGAATCCTTCTTCCTAAATTTCCTGAGATCATCAACAGGTGTTTTTGGGTAAATCTTTTACTAGTCTGCTAGTTAGTGTTTTTCTTCATTATTTAAAGCTTGAATATGAATATTGTTTCCTAATAAATAAATAAATATATACTTTCTTCAGATGATCTTTTTTGCAAGAAATATGAAATTTTCATTAATAGGGGTTTGGGTTAATTAAAAATAGCCAGCACTAATTTATTTGTAATAAAATTTTAGATTATTAGCAAAAATGAACATTTGAATTGAGTTTGCTCACTCGAAGTCCTTTTCTATTTTAAATTTCTAGTTAATTAAAGACACTAATTGAATTCTTGCTTTGAAATTTAATTAAAAACTAATTTTACTTGATACATTATCTTTATTTTATTTGGTACATAAACATCAAAATCAGTTTTCACCATTTAATTATGTGTATACTTTGAGATTTCCTTATTTTGTCACTCCCAATCTCATAATCTCCAATATTTCTAAATAGCAACTTTTTTTTATTTATTTATTTACATACTTGAGGTTACTTTGTTACAAAAATTCTCATTTGTCAAAATATTACAATGAAATTAAAAAAAAAAAACAAGAAAAACAAAGTTGATTGTAAATTATTGCATAGAATGCATAAACATAGACAGCATAACTTGATTAAAAATAAAAACAAATAAAGCACAACATTACATGAGAAACACTAAACATTTAAGGTGAATACTAATTTATCAGCTCTAAAAACTTGTTAACATTATAGTAGGCTTTCTTAAGCAACAATGTTTAATGCCTTTTTTTAAGTTTTGGGTGGAAGATTGAAGCAGGCAATTTATCTTCATAATCATGATCTCCATTATTTCTAAATAGCAACTTGTTTTATGTTGCTATCAGATTATTTGTCCACACCACTGACTAGGTTAAGTTTATTTGTTTACTATATTACTACCACTGATTAGTTTTATACTACCCTATGGTCCACACCTCACTTGTTGACTCTATTTATCCATTTACTCTATTGTTTACACAAATCTTTAACCATTTGTGTTTAGGTATCCAAAGCTGAAGGATTAGCAGAAGAAAATGTGGATCATTTAGCCTGCCACAGATGATTCAAAAAGTAGCTATACTGATTGTATAGAGAAATGAAAGATTTAGTGATAAAATTAGCATCATACTTATTACTGCTGTGTGAAACACCTGACATCAGACTTTCAGATAAATTTGTATGCTTTTTTGTCTATATTTTTTGATCTGAGCCAATTATTTTATTGAACTATTGATAATTTTGATGGTGACGTTAGCGCAGCGGATTCCATATTTTAAGGATTCAAATAAAGGTCTATCCACAAATTAGTTTTAAGCATATAATGTTATTAAAACGGCTTTCTTGTTTCTTATTGTATTAATTTATTTGTACTTATTGTATTTATTTATTGATCGTCCTATTGTTGTTTTAGGTACTGAGGATGACCTTTATTTGGTTGAAAGCCGGTTTTACTATCATTATATGGTTTTTAAACTATATTTGTAGATAAACCTTTATTTGATAATATATGCAATTGCTACTTATTATAGAGGTAAAAGCATCAATTAAGATATTTTTTTTCAATATTGGTACATATTTATACAATATTAGTAGACATTGTATTTCTCTATAGCCTCTTCAATTAGTACACCTTGTGATTTTATTGGTGCCGAATATCAAGAGAGTAAATTAGGTTCATGGAGCAATAAGTTGTTGTGTTAAACTTGATTTTATTTGTATAGAATAAGTCCACACATCCTTAGTTAGTGTATCAGGGAGTAACCATCTAAAAAGTAACTTTTCCTCCTTATAATAGTTTTACTTTCCCTTATTACTGTTGGTAAATGGAAAAGTATTGTGTTAGCACAAAAATCCAAAACAGGGTGATAAAGGAATTATCCATTTCAGGTGTTTTTTAGACCTCCTAGTTCTCTCAAGTTGTCTTTCTGTTATGTGTGACTGTGTGTGTCTGTCTGTCATCATGCTCCCAGTGTACTATATCTAGTTTAGGAGAGTTGCCATGGTTACCTAGGATTGTTTATTATGATTTATAAATATGTTATATTGTATTCATGTAATCTGATTAAAGTTATGTTGGAATATGTTTAATGTTATTATTAAGTATGAATAGCACTAATAAGATCTCTTACAGCTAGAGTTTTTTTTTTTTTTAAACAAGTTCTTTATTGGCAAAAAAATTGTACAGAAATCAGTCTATGGGTTTAGTTGTGTAATAAGAATGTTCTTCTTCTGTTCAGACAAACTAGTCAATGTTGTTCAAAGATATAACTTTACGAAACAGCTAAGTATCATTCAGTTAATGCAGATCTTAATCATTTAATTGGTTACCAGATCCTGCAAGATGTTGGAATAAAGAAGTCAGCAAATATATAAAGAAATACTTATAAGATATCTGTGTACTGTCTCTTAGAATTTTATATATTAATTCATAATTAACTGTAATGGATTTTATTTATTATTTATATTATTTATTTAATTACATGTGGATCTTGAAAGTCTATAACTCTG
The DNA here is from genome assembly GCA_018340805.1 of Microvelia longipes. Taxonomy (NCBI): domain Eukaryota; kingdom Metazoa; phylum Arthropoda; class Insecta; order Hemiptera; family Veliidae; genus Microvelia; species Microvelia longipes. The sequence continues at coordinate 24,254 of JACMZG010000140.1, read as the reverse complement.
TCTAAAGTCGTGAAGATTATCGTTTATTTTTTTACTTTAATTATAATTATGTGGATCTATGACCAAAAGTCTATAACTATGTGCCAAAAGTTGATTAATTAATTATTAATATAATTAAAGATAATTTAATAAAGTAATGAAAATTAATTGTTAAAAATACAATTATTGTAAATATTTTTTCTGAATTATGATTTTATTAAAACAACAAATGTATTAGTGAATTTTTATATATGTTTGTATGTACTAGATTTTTGTCCTCGACGTTTTTATGGGACCCAATAACTTTCGAATGCTTTCTTGGATCAAAATGAAACTTTGTACAAAAATCAACCTTGTTAATGTCCCTAACCCTACTGTTTCTGAAATATGTGTGACGCCATTAACCCAAAAAAATGACCACAAACATTTAAAAAAATCACACATCTTCTTATGGTGTTTAGATTGAGCTGAAAATTTTTACACATATATTACTATGTATGGTTCACAATAATGCAAAGGGTTTTCATTGTTTTATCAGGATTAGTTCGGGTTTTATTGATTGACATATATATATATATATATATATATATATATATTATATATTATATATATATATATATATATATATATATATATATATTTCTACTAACATGTCATTAATTGACATATAATTAAATATATATATAAATAGTTTATTCTGCTATAAAAACAATGTAAACAAATCAAGTTTTTTCACTAATACATTTGAAAATTCGCTTATATCGTGGCAGTATGCCACTTATATTAACCATTAATATGAGGAACTGATAAAGTACAGCAACCGTGTGGCCGCGAAACGGCTCCCAGCCGATGCTGCGTAACAGCAGAGAGGCCAATCAATATTTTTAACTATTTGTTTACTATTTTTAAAATTTTAACTCAACTATGTGGCAATATTTGTTTTTGATAATTAAATTGAATTATGATAAATAAAATAAAAGACAAAGCTTTAAAAACCTCCAATTTAAAAAAGAAGAAGTAGTTCTTTCTTTACCTTACCACATATAGTAGTTAAATATAAAACACCAATAGTGCCAGTGAGACCAAACAAAATTATTTCTTCTTGTTCTTTTTCTTAGGCCTCAGTGTTTTTTTAGATTAGGCATGTAGTAGTCTACTATGTGTGGAAACTGGCCAGAAAGAAAAATTGAGATTAATCTTACCAGTACTAATGATGACTATTGATTGCTCTGTATTTCAAATACATATATTGTGCAATGCAATGAATGTTGGAATTCGATTTAAAGAATGTCTATTTCCTTGGTAGCAGCACTGACCTTTTATATTTATGTATGAATATTATGCTAGATATCTGGTATTTATTCTAAAATTAGTTTGTGTATTAAACTCTAGTTTTTGTTTCTCACTTGTTCTTTTTTGTTTTTAGAATGGCATTGGACAAATTACATGCCCTGTATCTTTAGTGTAAGTATCAAGTTATGTCAGATGAGCCTTTTTATTGTATTTTTCTCTTGAAGTTCTAAGAACTCTGATTAGTGTAGCATTATTAATAAGAATCAGAGTTTTAAAGAGAAAAATATATTCTTATTATTATGTGAGTATTGTTATTTTATATTATTATGAATAATAATATTAAGACCAAATTCATATAATAATAACACCAGTTTGGCGTCACAATATATCTGCGATAGCCCAAAAGAGAGTAAACTAAGGTTCTTTACCACCTTAGGTTACTCTGACGAAGGTCAGGGGTTATCCTGTATATTCAATATTCTTGTAAAAATCTTCATTCCTGATTAATAAAAAATTAAAATATATGGTTTTATTAATTGTTGTTTATTTATCTACACAAGTTATTGTAATTTAGTGCATTATGCATGTTTTTACTTGCCCGAAAATTGTTATCTAAGTTCCTTTGTAGCTCTTTGGATTATATTTAATGTTTTAAATTATTATTGCAAAACTTTATTTTTTATTTTACTTTATGATAGAGCACATACAGTGACTCATAGCCACGTGGATGGGGTGGCTAGGGATGGTGGTACATAATTGCGCCTCCACGTTGGCATGTCCTGGGTACTGGCTTTAATGGATAAACAATAATAAATCATTAAATTCAATTTTTAATTAAAGCTTCCTAAGCACCTTCAGTAAGTCCATATATAATTATTTTTGGTTGGGGTTTCAATTTAATTTTGATGCGTTATAAAAAGTCTCCTTCCTAATAAACTTAAGCACAATTATGTCCTGATTTCTTTACTTAAAATTTTCTAAGAAATACGGTTTTAATTATTTAATGTTAAAGTTATTTATATTAATTTGAGATTAATAATATTAATCTAATATTAGAAATTATGCAACACTTGATACTTGTCCAATAATAGTAATTCGACAATCAAAATTGTTGTTATATTCGATGAGTATTGTAAAAACATTTAAAAAATGTATGATATCTATACCTTAAAATTGTTAAATAATAAAATGCTAAAGGACTCAATAAAATAATATATGTACTTTTATTAAACTATAAAAATAAATTGAATAGATTATTAATAAAATAGTGAAATTACAAAATATAGGTATTAAGCAAAAAAAAAAATATGCCTATATTTAATAATTATGTGATGTATTATTTATATTGTAAACGAACAAATAATAATGTTTTTACAACAAGAATTAAGACTATTATTGTTATTTATAACTTTAAATGTTATTCATAACATTGATTGGTATTAATGTTTTAAATTAGCTGGACAACTGTTAATGATAAAAAACCTAACTGTTATTATTGGATTTTAAAAATTGTATCTATCGTTTCAGCGTGTCAAAATTGAAGCCATCTAAATATTAGTTGAGTCTTGATCTAAAGTCAAGTTTCTATTTAAATTTTTATTGGCTTATTAAGGAATTTTTTCAAACAAGTAAGCTTTAAGTTCTATAATAATAAAAATAAAAAACTAAAATTTTAGCAACAATTTTTTTGTGTTTCGTGTTTCATTGAAGGTATCAACTATGATTAATAAGTTTCCTGTGATAGCTTGAAGATGCTAACAGCTATAGAAACAGTATATTTGTTACATTTTTTGTTTGAATATAGAACTTTAAGCTTCTTTTTCATATTAAAATAAATTATTTAAATTCTTTTACTAATATATAAAAATAGCGATGATCATTTAACCAACACTGTTGGATCTTTAGATGATTAAATTAACTTAAATACATCAACAACAATTTAAAATTTTAAAAACAGAATTAACAACAACAACATAAAAAACAAGAATGTTGTGCGTGTCTATTCTTTGATTTTTATGCTTTTAAATTTAATGTAGTGTTTAAGTTAATTTGATTGGCTGAAGAGGCCCAGAGTGCTGGGTGAAATGATCATTGCTAATTTGTAGACATTAGTAAAAATATATATATAAGTAATTTATTTTAATTTTTAAACTCTGTGAGTTCTATAAACTTAAAAGTGAGATTAAAAAGAAATTACTTATTTTGTTAGATATACCCTATTAAGAAGTAGTAATTCTATACACTGAATAGTGCTAAATGGAGAATTTACTAATTGATTTGTGTTAAATGCATTTCAGAGGGAATTTTTTGGTTCAAAGTTCCCATCCTCAACATATCCTAATTATATCACTGGAGAGCTGATTGATCCTTAACTATCCGAAACCTGTAAGTCTGCCTGTATTCAGTTACATTTAAAAAATTCTCTAGGTTTTGTACTAGTATCAAAGTGACAAGCTTGTGGGGGTTGTTTTCATGTAACTGTACACAAAAATTTATATTTTAATGTTCAGAATTCAGAGGATGCATGTTATAAAAATTAACACTTCTCTAGACTCAGCCACGAAGAGGGTTTAAAGAGGGGGAAAGAGTTGATGCACCAGTTTAGTGCATCATTAAATAAACTGTCATTAGATGTATAATAGTCTGCCTCTGTAAATGTCACAGAATATAAAAAGGATCCACCATTAGTTTAGAGCGGACAAGGAACTTGAAAGCCGGGACCAATTGACCTGATTGACCTCTGACTAGCCTTTAGTTTGGTCTGCTTGGCCATGTCAGATTTAGGATAATAATAATATTATGTATGTTCATTATAGAGATAATTAATTAATGCCCACAATGGCAAAATTGTATAAAATCGATTCTGAACAGGAGGTCTGGGGTTCGCAGCCCTAGCTTTACTCTTGAGTTTATATGGATAGTATTTGTCATAAAAATGTATCACACACTTTAATTGATTCTTAGAGAATAGTTGTTGCAACCAACCTGAGATAGTTACCGAGGGTGATACCAAATGATACCCATGTCATACAATGGACATTTACTTTCTTTCTCTTCATACAAGAAGGGCTGTGATCTTTATATATATGACTATTAATGTTGCCCTATTGCACCCCATGCTGGTCAGGCTTGGGCATACCCTCTAGTTGTGTGGTCCTTACGACTAAGCCAGTTGCACACCAGTGTCTATCTTTAGGTCGAGTTGTGCTTTCTGGAAAATGTTTTATTTATGATGTCATTAACTGCATTATAACCACCAATAATTTCAAAATACTAAATAAATTATTGTAAAAAAATATTTGGAAAAATTATTGGATTAATTTAATATTTGGCTCAATTTTTATCAAATGAAATGTACAGGTTTTTTTAAATTGTTAAAAATCGAAAAATAATCAAATTGAGAAAAATTTGGTACATTTGTATTAAAAATGCTATATATGTAATAAAAAAAATAAACAAGTTTCATTTTAATACAGCTAGTATATATATGGTTTTTCTTGTATCACTGATGTTACACAGCATTGAGCAAGTTTAGTATCTGAATGGGAATAAAACAATTTTTTCACTGTCTGAGGAAGTGCAAAGCGAATCAGAAGACGTTCTAAAATATAAATGAGGTCATATTCATACTCTGAAGACTAGCAAAGCCAGTCTAAAATATTGAAGATAAGCGTTGTGAATCCAATTTGGTAAGGAAAAGTTCGGAGGTTCCCCATACCCAATTTTTTTATTTAACTGTATATTCAAAAGAACTTTATTAATTTTTTCAAACTTTTTAATTAATAAAACTTTTACTTTTCAGAAACATACCAAGAACTGTACGATTTAAATATGTTGTGTAGTTTTTAACATTATTTCACATGCTTTAATCCATTGTCAATTTAAGTATTTTCTTTTTACTAGTGGTTAATATGGTTGTTTATTTATATAGTTGTTTAAGTATATACAAAATGCTTGTTATAATACTTTAAGTTTTATAATACTGCTAATACTTTAAGTTTACTGAAATATAAAACTAAGGTTTATATTTTAAGTTCTAAATTAAATAAGACACCATGTCTAACCAATAATATTTGTAAGCTATCGATTATTTAATTTACTTAATTATTGAATGTTATGTATATTTTGTTTTAGAGGAGTAATGAGTAATATAGAGTGTCCAGTGTTCGAGCCCATCTATAAACTGTGGCAAATAACTAATGATATTAATCTTAATCCTGTGAGTGCTCTATCTTTCGCTTTCATTAATGTACTCATTTATATTTAGGAATGTCCTTACTGTATAAGGTTAAATTATTTTACTTAATCTTACAATACAAGGTAATATACTTCGGGGTGCTATTTCTTCAAACAAAAGCTTGAAAATATAGCAACTGGTGCCACAATTTACTTAAATACTTTTTAATTTTCCATGAGATATGAGACTAGTTAAAAAGTTTTAGTTTAAATTCAATACAATAATTCTCTTGTTAAAAAAAGAGTTTATCTAATTGATATTTTAAATAGTATCTTCAGTGTCCTTACATATAACTTATAATGTCGATTTATGTTGAAAAAAAACAAAATAATTGTATTAAAGTCTATTTAAACTTTTACTACTGCTTAACATGCCTAACAAAATAATTAATAGTTATGCAATTTTTAGGATGTTTTAGAAAAATTTTTGATTTACCTGGAAAAGAAGAAAGAAAAAAGGTAACTTGATGCATTAATTAGTGCCATTTATTGGATCTTAGGAATTAGAGAACACTTCTTGGGGGTACTGATTTTCTGACTTATTTATTTATTTATTTTTTTTTGTATTTCTGACTGGCATATTTTTGTTTTATTTAATTTAAAAATCGCATATATCTTTGACATGGAAAAAACAGCTGTTTTTTAAAAACAGCAGGTGTCAACTTGGAAATAAAAAAATACCTACCGGTACTTGGGTGACCTCAAAGGATAACCATTGTACAACCTCAGTGAGTGTGCTCTAATATATTATAATTCTCATGCTCATACATATGGAATTAACAAATGCAATAATTATCTGTGCTCCTGCTAGATAATAAAGACGCTGACAGCATTTTGTTTTTAACATGACGATATATCTAATTGGCAAATGGATATAGGATATCTTCATTTCAAGAACAATATCCTGTCAGCATGTTGCACATACGACAAAGCCGGCTCGTTGCAAAGACAAACCATACAAAATGTGACTTCATTAAAATAAAGCAGTGATAATTTAATATCACACAGCTTTGCAAAGTTATAACGACATTTTCTACATTTATTTTTGAATTTGAGATGCAGTTTCACAAAAACATAAATGTCTTTCGTTTATTGTCTGTCAATAAATTTAATCTTGGAAGTGGTATGAAGGTGACTGCCATACAGATTTTGAGATTAGCAAAAAATTTGATACCAGACTTTCTCATCTTCCTGTCAATACATTTATTGTTCACAATTATTATTAATTAGTTATAGTTTTTCTAGGTAGACTTAAATATAATAATATAATTCAGATTGAGTATGAAAGAATGCTATTAAATAACAATATTAAACAGTTTTTTAAGTAAAAGAAATTACTTTAATTCTACAATGTTTTTTATAAACAGGAACAATATATTTCAATCCATTTGGATCATTATCAGGAAAGACTAAAAAAACAAAAGTACAAAAATATTACTAAAATAAAAGTACAATAAATAATTAAGACAGGAATAAACATTGATGTCAATTGTTTCTGTTTATATAAAAATTGTAGATTAAGTCGTTCTTTCCTAATAGTTTTATGGAATTAAAAAAAAAAGACATTTCTCTCTTAAGAAGTTAAAAGAATGATAAAAATATTGCTGAAAATAGTTAATTTTGAATAGAAGAGTTAGATAAGAAGTGCTGTACGGTGGGTAAAACAACCTGACTTACCCCCACTTACACATCACACCCCTTGCAACTGTAGGGACTTTTTTCCTTCCCTTGTAGTGTGTTACAACAGTGAAACCATGTTGAAGATTTAGCGCTGCAAGTATAAATGCTGTTACGCATAATGCATAAGTTTTATTAAATTAAAAGTACTTATATTTATTTACTTAAAAGGTAAATAATATTTTTAATGCCAATACATAAAAACAGAATTCTAGCATTATGTTCGATTTACATCTTAAATTATAAAAATGTGTATAATATTTCTAAGTAACAATGGTACATCTCTTTGTATACAAATAGTTAAAGAAACACTTTAAGGCAAAAGAATTCTCTTTTTTGATAGTATGTAAATGTTTCATTACAAAATGTAATTGTTTATTTACAATAATGTAATATTTATTTACAGACCAAATGTAGAATTAAACCAATAGTATAACAGTTAAGAATATTAACAAAATAGTTGGTGATCTCACTATGGACTTCAAACCTATTATACAAGTTTGTATTAAATTCAGTCTGCTATTTTAATTATTAATTAGTCATTATAGCCACTGTAAAACGAGTTTACTGTAGAGAAATTGAAGAGGGGTCAATGATTTTTTAAAGTATAAAATGTAAATAACTACAGCACCTGCAATTAAGTTTTTTTCAACATTTACTTTATACTTTTTATTACTAAAATAAGTAAATACTTATCAGTGTTACTCTCACTAAGTGTTAATGGAAGACTTAAGTCCAAAAAGATTTATTTAAAATATTAAACCTAAGCTTTCTACTAAGGATCCAAGTCTTTCACAGGGCTATAATAGAAAAAGATACCAAAACTCAATCATAAATATGCCAAATTAAAAAATTAAATATTACTATTATAATTACCTACTCTTTATCAACGGATCAGTCCATAACTATTTCTTTCAAGATATATATTTTTGCAATCAAGAAAATGCTTGAAAATTTGCTTTATGTGAAAAATTTGCTGGGGAGGGTTTTTGATATAGGTTAATTAAGACAAATATTGAAGTCTGTGATTTTAAAAGATATTTATCAGTACATGTTATGTAGTACTGTAGTATTACTCAAAGTTTTCTTGCTCAGGAAAGCTTAGCATCTTCAGAAATCTAATTTATTTATATTTATATTTATTTATCTCTAATTTATATTATAAACTAGTGATAATCGAGTTGTAATAAAAAATATTTTAAATAAGGATTGCAGGCTTAGAAATTTTTCTTTAATTATTGCTTCCCTATCTCCTGTAATACAAGGTAAGCTTAATTATGAGATTTTTTTTTTTTTTTTTCATAAAATGTCCATATTTCTACAGGTCTATGTATGTATGTACACTTTCTTGTCTTGGTACTGGCCAAACTGAATTAAATTTAAGTTAATACAAGAATCAAATTCAGTGATAGAAAAAAAATTTAAATTTTGGCAAAATCAAATATGGGTTTCAAAAGAGCAGCGATTTTTAAATGGAATTTTAGTTGTGTTTTGTTTAGCTTTACGTCTAAAAAGCAGTCTGTGTTTTCAATGACATTCCTTATTTATAGAGAAGCCAAATTCCTAAATTTTAGCAACTTATTGTAATATTTATTATTAATATACCAATAAATTAAATTATGTATGTTATTATTATTAGTGATGGCATCTTTTTTCAGGGTGATATCTGCTACAAGGATGCATTTAAGTTACCCTCTGAGTAAGTATAACTTAAAGATTTTACTATTATTTTTAAGTTTCATGATACTTTTATTTATTTTCCATTTTATTTTTATAAATCTTAATAATACAAAAGTAATTGTTCAGGTTATTTGTATGACTTACTTAAAGAAGCCTGTAGATCCAAAGATATGGCAGACATTGGACCATCTCTGGATGATACTAAAGCTAAACCTGTAAGAATGCGACTACTTCTTATTGATTGTTTTATACTCTACTACTAATATTAAGTGTTGATTTAAATTATAATTTACTTTTTCTTCAAATTTGCTTTTTATATCCCATGCATATTCTATCGATAAAATCTACAAAGCTAACCTGGTTAAAATTAAAATATAATTTAAAACAACAAATTAATTTGTTTTGCTACTGATCATTAGGAGCCTTTGTTGTTCAGTTGACTCAATTGAAGTATAGCAAAATACTCAAATTTTAATAATTCATTGTTATACTTGTGTCCTTCATCAAACTTTGTTATGGGTGTAATTCTGCTAGTTGTTTTTAAAAATGATTTTTTCGTGTAATCTTTTTCAAGTGATTATAATTCTGTGACATTTAAAGTCCCCCCCCCTCCCCATTTTTATATAGTTTTGATTGAACGAAAGAATAAAAGTCTTTCCACAATTAAAGATTTTATTAAAAGTAAAGCAGAGTGCGTTCGACCTAACAATAGGTCATCATCAGTGCCTATTAAACAAATAAAACAAAACCTATTTATAAAATTACAAATTATACCAAAGCAAACAGATAAATTACAGAAATGGATTGATAAATAAATAAATATAATATATTACCATTGAGCAGAGATTAAATTGTTGGAAAGAGTAGTTTTAAATATAAAAACAAAATCAAGAAGGTTTGAGTAGGCTTGTAACAAAACACATACTGTTGGATTTAATCTCTGCTCAATGGTAATATGCTTATATTTTATTTATTTATCAATCCATTTCTGTAATTTATCTGTTTGCTTTAGTAATTTGTAATTTTTAGCGAATTTTCATATGAAATGACGCTTATGAGGTTGTTCGGATGACGGAAGGTGAGTGGGAGTGGGGGAATGTTCCTATTGGCTTCCTGATAACAAAATATATGTCCGAAAAAAGTTTATATATATATATATATATATATATATAATATATATTATATATATATATATTATAATATATATATATATATATATATATATATGTATATATTATATATATATATGTATGTAGAGTTTCTACCCTTTCGTATGGCGAACGATAACTCTCGAAGGCGTTCTTAAATTGAAACGAAACTTTGCAAATCGCGAGATGTTGAGGAGGTACGAGGCCTATTGTTTATAAAACATTATGACGTCATCAATCAAATTATGACGTCATGAAAAAATTTTTTTTTTTAAACTTAAAATGGCTTTAAAACAGGTTCTAGTATTTAGGTAGACGGCTAGCTGAATCGATTAAGACCAATTTCAGCTCAATCGAACCATCACAAATGGCGCAATTGGTATACATATATATATATATAATCTTGTATATATGTATACATCTAGGTCAAAGACTCGTACGATATCTGTTGGGTTCAGTAGTGTTAGAGGGTGGGGATATAGTATAAAAGAGAGACCTCTACCTCTTGCTCCATCATGGTAAGCCTACTGTCCCAGAGAGACAGGGCAAAAATGGCTTCCACTGAACCACGCCGAGCTAAGCAGACCCGTAAAGAGGAAGAACATCGAAGTAGTCTTTATATGGTCGAAGTTATTCTAAAACGAATGCGACCAGTTTCAGCTCAATCGGACAATCCTAAGTGACGCAAACGGTATTTTTATTTTAAATACATGAATATTATTTTTTTCAACCTTAAGATTTTACTCAAATAAACAATTTGTTTACAAAAAAATTTGACATTTTTCTTTAAATTTTATAAACAATCATAAATGTAAGTAAGAGTTGAGTTGTCTTTATATGGTCGAAGTCATTCTAAAAACCATTGCTACCGGGTTTCAGCTCAATCAGACAATCTTTAGTGACGGAAACGGTATTTTTATTTAAAAACAAAAATTCATGAATAATATATTTTTGTTTATAATGTTTCTTAATTTTAATATTAGCATTACTATTAATAATAGATATTAATAAAATCTCAATTAGTAAAATCAAGTTGTGAGAAAGCCACTCAGGCCCGCGAAGCGGGCCTGTGTGGAGAGGCTGTCAAAATTCGCTAGATACATGGCAAAATGCCATGTAACAAGAACAATAATGAAACAACATAATACAAAACAACAATGTGGCCGCAAAGCGGCCACAGGGAGGCCCCGGGGCCCGACGGGCGTAGCGGCCGCCGAAGGCCCGTATTTGTTTTGACATTGTTTGTCTTATTTGTTTAATAGGCACTGATGATGACCTTTGTTTGGTCGAAAGCACTATGCTTACTTTAATAAAATCTTTAACTGTGGAGAATTTTTATCCTTTCATTCTATTACGATGGACTTCACTCATGCTCTTTCTAAAACATTTAGTTTTAATTTTTTTTATTTATCAAAAAACAGTTTTCTCTATTTAAAAACAACTGGGGCTTTTCCTCTCTCCCCTCTTTCTTCAAATTTTTTTGATCAATCATCACCATTGGTTACTTTCAACAACCATTACTAACCATCAATTATCAATAATAACCACTATAAATTAGTAACCTAAACTTCTCTTACTTAAAAATTTATAAGCTTTAGCATTTATTTTTGGTTGCTAAAAATTCTTACTGGCCATGAAACTCGAAAATCTATCAAAATATGTCAAAAAAATGGGGGGCAACAGTTATTATTAGCATTGAATTTCTCAAGTTATTATAATAATTACATTTGAGAAGTGTAAAAATCAACACAATATAATTGTGTACGAGACATCTAGGAGATAAAACAAGCAAAATGCATTGTTACATCTGGGAACTGTTCCATCATTTAACATTCGTCATCATTGATGGCTCGACATAATATCATGTCCCACTCTGTTTCATTAAGATCAGAAGAGTCAACTCTGATCGGACCATGAGAGTTAGACTAATTAAATGAGTGGACATGACGTTAGTTGACATCATGATGAAAATGTTAAATGAGAACAGATAATTCCCATATGTAACATTGATTTGATGTTATATTCGTAGTGTCTCTCGCTCAATTATATTGTATCAACTATTCATTTTTCAAAACTCATAGTGTTAAAGTAAAAATCCCTCTTCATTTTTTAAATATTTTTCTAGCTTTTATGTCCTGTACAAAATAATAATGGTTTATTTATTAACTTATTTATTTTTTTTATTCTTGTTATATTTTTAATAAGCTTAATTGTTGGCATTTGATATGGTTCTAGAGAAGTAATGAATGCTTAAGATGTCTTACCAGATCAAAAAGCTGAGCAACTAGGATCTGACACGTTGCTTATATAATATGTACTTCCTCTTATTATAATTAATAGTTTTGTGGTTTCAATGCAGTTATTTTCCATGCTAGTAATTTTATAAAAAAACAAAAAATTTTAAATTAAAATGTAATGCATGTTAGACTAACTTTGGGATTTTTACCTATTTCAAATAGTCATATCCACCAGTTTTACTTTTTTAAGAAAATTTTTGGAAATAACTACTTAATTTTAATTTTATTGTAATAACAATTTATATTTTTAAATAAATAGTTTATGGTTTCTTGGAAAACTTTTTACCACCTATACAACCTTGGATTTTTAATAAATATATCTTTCTAAATTATAATTTGCTCTAAAAGAGAGTGAAAAATGTCTCAGAAAGTTGGTAATTTGAACTTGTTCTGTTTTAAAATTATTTCAAATTAATTTTATATATCTTGTGTGTGCGTAAAATTTGATGTGCTCTCTTAATTGAAACTAAACTTGGGATACGACGAAATGTCAAGCTAGTTACTAAGCCTATTTTAATAAAGAATTCAGTGGCTTTGGGAATTGACCTTCTCATTGCTAAACTATGATTCCTTAATGATTGTTTAACTTAACTTCAATACCTAGGTACAGGACAAACATAAATATATTAAAATAGTAGTTTGTTCTTTGATCTATGTATTTCTTCCAGACCTGCTCCTGAATCTTTATTTATTGACCTCAAGACTATGCTGATGAAGTTAAACAAGCTAGAGTAAGTTTAAGATTGTTACTTTTAACTTGCTTAATATTGCCCTAACTTATTTTAACAATAATAAAAAATCATGTTACAAATGTTTAATTTTTCCTTATTTGCAACTTCTTGTCTAATAACCACAAGAGCTAGGAATTTAATGGGATCTGAAGTTTTAAACAAGTAGCAGACGTCAGAGCATAAATTATTATCTGCTCTATAATTATAAAAGTTGGTATTATCTGCATTATTATGTACACACAAAAATACATTATCAATACTTAAAGTATTGGTAAAGTAATACTTTACCAATACTTTAGCAACTTTTTTAATAAACAAAAAAGTCAGAATCTAATCCAAATACATAAATGTTTTTCGACTTCTCTGTAGCGGGTTTACAATTTTTACAGAGTACCCAATTAACTATAGTTAATAATTAATTTTTATATGTTATATTTTGTAATTTTTTGTAACTGTGGCAACAAATTAACTATCATTAATCATTTACTATATTACTCTATGCTTCAAAGTAAGAGTTTTTTTTTATTTATAGGAAAATCAAAGGAAGAAAGCAATGTTTCTCAAATTAGTCAGGTATGCTTTGTTTTTTTGGTTTACTTTAATCCTTGAATTTTGATTTTGATATTTTCTAAATAATTTTATGTTAAGAACTTTGTTTTAGTTTTGGAATACGAATTATTCCTTATATTGAAAAAGCTTTTTAGGTGGACCCAGATGTAAGTGTAATTATTTTTATATTAAAATGAAATAAAAAATAAATTTTGTCATGTTATGACACCATGAAATGAACCAATAATGAAGAACAAGTTACCAATTATTTAATGATTCAATTTTTACAAGTTCTTGACTAATACCTTTATCAAGATTTAAGTACAGATTATTTTTTTTTTATTATGATTATTATTGCATGGTTGTGGTACTCCATACAGCCATCTGTTGACTTAAAATTATTAGGAACGTACAACTAAAAAAATCTTCTTAATTACTTGTTTTAATTGATTGTGAACTTTTTAGATGCTTTACATTTTATAAAAAATTGATTTATATTAATTTATCATTGTTTATATCATTTTTATTTGATTTTTACTATCATAGTTATTTTTATTTCTTAAATATTTTATTTATATTTTACTGTACATTTTTAATTATTACTAATTATTGTGTTTCAGCCTTTATAGTTTAAGTCATTCATGTTTTATTATAAAAATTAAATAATTGTTCTTATATACTTCATGTTATTTTAACAAGGACGCATACATATAGCAGAATATATTTGCCTTTTTTTTAACAGATTAATTTCACAATTCTTAGTAATCTGCTGCATTCATTAGGATCTAGAGCAGCGGTTCCCTACTGATTGAATTTTGACTAGGTTGTGGATTTTGATGTTTTTTGGGGTGCTGAATCAAATAAAATCGGTCTAGAGTTGATGCGACCACTCTAGGTATAAAAAATACAAAAAAAAAACAGTCTGTATCAGACCCTAAAATTAGTCTATAAACAAAAAATTCAAAGTAATAGAAAACTAGTCCGGTTTATTCTAAGTTTCAAAGTGTGGTTCCCAGGTTTGATCTTGAATTGCATGCATTTTTATTGTCTTTTTTTTTGTATTATTTACATTTTTAATGAACACAATAATTCTGCATCAATACTTGCATGCTTCCTCCACCATCTTTTATGGCTAAATTAATATTTCTTGACACTTCAGGGAAATATACAACAAATTCTTCTCACATAACTATATTTTGACTCCACTACGAGTCATATTCATGTTTAAAAATAAAAAGAAATTAAAGTGTCCAGAAGATGAAGAAGACTGAAGTGTCAAAAATATTAATTTTAATATGGGAAAACAATGAAACACTAGAAATAAAAAAAAAAATCTGTTTATCGCTTTTTTAGTCTCAGCGGTAGCACTACTCACTTTGTTGTCAATGTTCATAGATTTGCTTTTTGAGTGCTCAAAAAAGTTGCCGAGTTAATGAGAGGAGTAATCATAGTTTTATTATTTAATTATTCATAATAATTAATTTTACTGTTTTCTAGTAAATTTTTAAAAATACTACAGTAAAAAATTTTAGATTATAAATTAAAATAAAACTATGATTATCCTTCCAAAATTAACTCGGCACAACTTTTTGAGCACTCAAAAAAGCAAATCTATGAACATTACAACAAAGTATAGTGCTACCGCTGAGACTAAAAAAGCATAAAGATTTTTTTTTTATTTCTAGTGTTTTTCATGTGTTTCCCATATTACTAAATTAATATCTTTCTTGACACTTCAGTCTTCTTGTTATCTTCTGACACTTTAATTCTTTTTTATTTTAAACATGAATATGACTCGTAGTGAGTCAAAAATAGTTATGTGAGAAGAATTTGTTTTATATTCCCTGAAGTGTCAAGAAAATATTAATTTAGCATAAAAGATGGTTGGAGGAAGCATGCAAGTATTGATGCCAGAATTATTGTGTCATTAAAAATGTAAATAATACAAAAAAAAAGAACAATAAAAAATGCATGCAAGTTCCAAGAATCAAACCTGGGGAACCACACTTTGAAAGCTTAGAATAACTCCGGGACTAGTTTCATTACTTTGAATTTTTGTTTATAGACTATATTTAGGGTCTGATACAGACTGTTTTTTTTTGTATTTTTATACTAGGGTCGCATCAACCTAGACCGATTTTTATTGATTCAGCACCCCCAAAAAACATCAAAATCCACAACCTAGTCAAAATTCAATCAGTAGGGAACCGCTGCTCTAGATCCTAATGAATGCAGCAGATTACTAAGAATTGTGAAATTAATCTGTTAAAAAAAAAGGCAAATTATTCTGCTATATGTATTGCTGTCCTTGTTAAATAAACATGACAGTATATAAGAACAATATTTTAATTTTATAAATTAAAAACATGAATGACTTAAACTATAAAGCTGAAACACAATAATTAGATTAATAATTAAAAATGTACATTAGAATATAAATAAAATATTTAAGAAATAAAAATAACTATTGATAGTAAAAACAAATACATTAAATGATATAAAAATGATAAATTAATATAAATCAATTTTTTTTTAAAAAATGTAAAGCATCTAAAGTTTCACAATCAATTAAAACAAGTAATTAAGAAGATTTTTTTTAGTTGTAGTTCCTATAATTTTAAGTCAACAGATGCTGTATGGTTGTACACAAACCCAATGCCAATAATAATCATAATAAAAAAAATAATCTTACTTAATTCTGATAAAGTTATTAGTCAAAGAACTTGTAAAAATTGAATCATTAAATATTGGTAAATTGTTCTTCATTTATTGGTTCATTTCATTGGTGTCATAACATGACAAAATTTTATTTTTTATTTCATTTTAATATAAAAATAATTACACTTACATCTGGTGGTCCACCAAAAAGCTCTTTTTCAATATAAGGAATAAATTCTGTTATTCCAAAACTAAAACAAAGTTTTAACATAAAATTATTTAGAAAATATCAAAATCAAAATTCAAGGATTAAAGTAAACCAGAAAAAACCAAAGCATACCTGACTAATTGAGAAACATTGCTTTCTTCCTTTGATTTTTCCTATAAATAATAAAAAAAACCTCTTACTTGAAGCATAGAGTAATATAGTAAATGACTTAATGATAGTTAATTTGTTGCACAGTTACAAAAAATTACAAAATATAACATATAAAAATTAATTATTAACTATAGTTAATTGGTACTCTGTAAAAAATTTAAACCCGCTACAGAGAAGTCGAAAACATGTTATGTATTTGGATTAGATTCTGACTTTTTGTTTATTAAAAAAGTTGCTAAAGTATTGGTAAAGTATTACTTTACCAATACTTTAAGTATTGATAATGTATTTTTTGTGTGGTACATAATAATGCAGATAATACCAACTTTTTATAATATAGAGCAGATAATAATTTATGCTCTGACGTCTGCTAACTTGTTTAAAACTTCAGATCCCATTAAATTCCTAGCTCTTGTGGTTATTAGACAAAGAAGTTGCAAATAAGGAAAAATTAAACATTTGTAACATGATTTTTTATTATTGTTAAAATAAGTTAGGGCAATATTAAGCAAGTTAAAAGTAACATCTTAAAACTTACTCTAGCTTGTTTAACTTCATCAGCATAGTCTTGAGGGTCAATAAATAAAGATTCAGGAGCATCGGGTCTGGAAGAAATACATAGATCAAAGAACAAACTACTATTTTAATATATTTATGTTTGTCCCTGTACCTAGGTATTGAAAGTTTAGAGTTAAACAATCATTAAGGAATCATAGTTTAGCAATGAGAAGGTCAATTCCAAAAGCCACTGAATTCTTTATTAAAATAGGCTTAGTAACTAGCTTGACATTTCGTCGTATCCCAAGTTTAGTTTCAATTAAGAGAGCACATCAAATTTTACGCACACACAAGATATATAAAATTAATTTGAAGATAATTTTAAAACAGAACAAGTTCAAATTACCAACTTTCTGAGACAATTTTTCACTCTCTTTTAGAGCAAAATTATAATTTAGAAAGATATATTTATTAAAAAATCCAAGGTTGTATAGGTTGGTAAAAAGTTTTCCAAGAAACCCATAGAACTATTTAATTTAAAATATAAATTGTTATTACAATAAAATTAAAATTAAGTAGTTATTTCCAAAATTTTCTTAAAAAAGTAAAACTGGAGTGGATATGACTATTTGAAATAGGTAAAAATCCCAAAGTTAGTCGTAACATGCATTACATTTTAATTTAAATTTTTGTTTTTTTTTATAAAAATTTACTAGCATGGAAAATAACTGCATGAAACCACAAAACTATTAATTAATAATAAGAGGAAGTACATATCAATATGAAGCAACGTGTCAGATCCTAGAGTTGCCTCAGGCTTTTGATCTGGTAGACATCTTAAGCATTCATACTTCTCCTAGAACCATATCAAATGCCAACAATTAAGCTTATTTAAAAAATATAACAAGAATAAAAAAAATAAATAAGTTAAATAAATAAACACATTATTATTTTGTACAAGGACATAAAAAGCTAGAAAAATATTAAAAAATGAAGGAGGGGATTTTTACATTTAACACTACTGAGTTTTTGAAAACATGAATAGTTGATACAATATAATTGAGCGAGAGACACCTACGAAATATAACAATCAAAATGCAATGTTACATATGGGAACTGTACTGTTCTCATTTAACATTTGTCATCATTGATGGCTCAACATAACGTCATGTCCCACTCAGTTTAATTAAGTCTAACTCATCAGGGTCCGACAGAGCTTGACCTCTCTCTGATCTTTAATGAAACAGAGTGGGACATGATATTATGTCGAGCCATCAATGATGACGAATGTTAAATAGATGGAACAGTTCCCATGTAACAATGCATTTTGCTTGTTTATCTCTAGATGTTCGCGTACACCAAGATATATTGTGTGGATTTTTACTAAACTTCTCAAATGTAATTATTATAATAACTTGAGAAATTCAATGCTAATAATACTTTGCCCCATTTGTTTTGACAGATTTGATAATTTTCGAGTTTCATGGCAGTTAAGATGCTTTAGCAACCAAAAATAAATGCTAATAGCTTATAAATCTTTTAATAAGAGGAAGTTTAGGTACTTTTTATATGTGGTTATTATTGATAATTGATGGTTATAAATGGTGTTGAAAGTGAACCAATGGTGATGATTGATCAAAAAATTTGAACAGAAGAGAGAAGCAGGAAAAGCCCAGTTGTTTTTAAATGAGAAAAACTGTTTTATTTGATAAATAAAAAAAATTAAAAACTAAATGTTTTAGATATGACAGAGCCATGAGTGAAGTCGCATCGTGAATAGAATAAGGTAAAAATTCCCTCCACATTAAAGATATTTATTAAATAAACGCAATAGTGCTTTCGACCAAACAAGAGGATCATCAGTCCAGTGCCTATAAACAAATAAGACAAACATGTCAAAAACAGAAAACGGGCCTCGGTCCCGGTAGCGCTACCGGACACTTCGGTCCGCCGGCCACTTTGCGCCCGGGACCGCCCTGTGCGCTGCGGCCACATTGTTGTGTTTGTATTATGTGTTGTGCATAATGTTTCTTTTTAATGGCTTTCCATGATATCTAGCGAATTTGACAGCCTCCCACACAGAGCCCGCTTCGCGCCTGGAGTGGCTTTCTCACAAAACTTGATTACTAATTGAGATATTAATACTCTATTATTAATAGATGCTATATATTAAATTAAGAAACATGTTAAACAAAATATATTATTTCATGATTTTGTTTTTAATAAAACAGAATACCGTTCCGTCACTAAAGATGTCTATAGAGCTGAAAACCAGTAGCTAATGGTTTTAGAATTGACTATCGACCATTAAAGACAAACTCAATCTTCTATTACATTTATGAACTTGTTTATAAATTTAAAGAAAATGCTCAAATTTGTTTTGTAAATATAATTGTTTATTTGAGTAAAAATCTTAAAGGTTGAAAAAAATATCATATTATTTAAAAATAAAAAAAACGTTTGCGTCACTTAGAGCCGATGAGCGAAACTGGTCGATTCGTTTTAGAATAACTTCGACATATATAAGACTTACTTCGATGTTCTTCCTCTTACGGTCGTCTAGCTCGACGTGGTCGTGGAAGCCATTTTGCCCGCTCTCTGGGACAGTAGCTTCCATGATGCAGCAAGAGGTAGAAGGTTCTCTTTTACTATTATCCACCACCCTCTAACACTATGAAACACAAATCGTACGATCAGTCTTTACCCTAGAGATTCATATATACAAGATTATATATATATAATATGTATACCAATTGCCCATTGTGCATGGTTCGATTGAGCTTGAAAATGGTTTAATCACTTCAGCTAGCCGTCTAACCTAAATACTAGATACCTGTTTAAAGCCAGTTTAAGTTTCAAAAAAAAAATTTTTGACGTCATAACTTTTGATTGTGACGTCAAATAGTTTATTATAACAATAGCCTCGTAAACCTCCAACATCATCGCGATTTGGACTTTCGTTCAAATTTAGAACGCCTTCAGATTACTCGTCGCATACGACAAGGTAGAAAACTCTACCAGACATATTATAATATATATATATACTACATATATATATATATATATATAATATATATGATATATATATATTAATATATTATATATTATTATTATATATATATTTTAATATAGTATACATATATATATAACTTTTTCGACATATATTTTTGTATCAGGAAGCAATTAGGAACCGATTCCAACTCACTCCCACCTCACCTTCCTCATCCGAACACTCTCATAAGCGTCATTTCATTATGAAAATTCGCTAAATTAAAATTTATACTAAAGCAAAACAGATAATTACAGAAATGGATTGAAAATAAATAAAATATAAGCATTATTACATTGAGCAGAGATTAAATCCAACAGTATGTGTTTTGTTACAAGCCTACTCAAACCTTCTTGATTTTGTTTTATATTTTAAACTACTCTTTCCAACAATTTAATCTCTGCTCAATGTAATATATTTATATTTTTATTTATTTATCAATCCATTTCTGTAATTTATCTTGCTTTGGTATTAATTTGTAATTTTATAAATAGGTTTTGTTTTATTTGTTTAATAGGCACTGATGATGACCTATTGTTAGGTCGAACGCCACTCTGCTTTACTTTTTAAAAATCTTTAATTGTGGAAAACTTTTTATTCTTTCGTTCAATCAAAACTAATATAAAAAATGGGGAGGGGGGGGGACTTTTAAATGTCACAGAATTATAATCACTTGAAAAAGATTACACGAAAAAAATCATTTTTAAAAACAACTAGCAGGAATTACACCCATAACAAAGTTTGATGAAGGACACAAGTATAACAAATGAATTATTAAAATTTGAGTATTTTGCTATACTTTCAATTGAGTCAACTGAACAACAAAGGCTCCTAATGATCAGTAGCAAAACAAATTAATTTTGTTGGTTTTAAATTATATTTTAATTTTTAACCAGGTTATGCTTTGTAGATTTTATCGATAGAATATGCAATGGGGATATTAAAAAGCAAATTTGAAGAAAAAGTAAATTATAATTTAAATCAACACTTAATATTAGTAGTAGAGTATAAAACAATCAATAAAGAAGTAGTCGTCATTCTTACAGGTTTAGCTTTAGTATCATCCAGAAGATGGTCCAATGTCTGCCATATCTTTGGATCTACAGGCTTCTTTAAGTAAGTCATACAAAATAACCTGAACAATTACTTTGTATTATTAAGATTTATAAAAATAAAATGGAAAATTAAATAAAAGTATCATGAAACTTAAAAATAATAGTAAAATCTTTAAGTTATACTTACTCAGAGGGTAACTTAAATGCATCCTTGTAGCAGATATCACCCTGAAAAAGATGCCATCACTAAATAATAAATAACATACATAATTTAATTTATTGGTATATTAATAATAAATATTACAATAAGTTGCTAAAATTTAGGAATTTGGCTTCTCTATATTAAATAAGGAATGTCATTGAAAACACAGACTGCTTTTTAGACTGTAATAGCTAAACAAAACACAACTAAAATTCCATTTTTAAAAAATCGCTGCTCTTTTGAAACACCATATTTGATTTTGCCCAAAATTTAAATATTTTTTTTCTATCACTGAATTTGATTCTTGTATTAACTTAAATTTAATTCAGTTTGGCCAGTACCAAGACAAGAAAGTGTACATACATACATAGACCTGTAGAAATATGGACATTTTATGAAAAAAAAAAAAAAAAAATCTCATAATTAAGCTTACCCTTGTATTACAGGAGATAGGGAAGCAATAATTAAAGAAACATTTCTAAGCCTGCAATCCTTATTTAAAATATTTTTTTATTACAACTCGATTATCACTAGTTGTAATAATATAAATTAGAGATAAATAAATATAATAATATAATATAAATTAGATTTCTGAAGATGCTAAGCTTTCCTGAGCAAGAAAACTTTGAGTAATACTACAGTACTACATAACATGTACTGATAAATATCTTTTAAAATCACAGACTTCAATATTTGTCTTAATTTAACCTATATCAAAAACCTCCTCCAGCAAATTTTCACATAAAGCAAATTTTCAAGCATTTTTCTTGATTGCAAAAAATATATATCTTGAAAGAAATAGTTATGGACTGATCCGTTGATAAAGAGTAGGTAATTATAATAGTAATTATTTAATTTGTAATGGCATATTTATTGATTGGTTTTGGTATCTTTTTTCTATTATAGCCTCTGTGAAAGACTTGGATCCTTAGTAGAAAGCTTAGGTTTTAATATTTAAATAAATCTTTTTGGACTTAAGTCTTCCATTAACACTTAGTGGAGAGTAACACTGATAAGTATTTACTTATTTTAGTAATAAAAAGTATAAAGTAAATGTTGAAAAAAACTTAATTGCAGGTGCTGTAGTTATTTACATTTTATACTTTAAAAAATCATTGACCCCTCTTCAATTTCTCTACAGTAAACTCGTTTTACAGTGGCTATTAATGACTAATTAATAATTAAAATAGCAGACTGAATTTTGAATACAAACTTGTTGTATAATAGGTTTGAAGTCCATAGTGAGATCACCAACTATTTTGTTAATATTCTTAACTGTTATATCTATTGGGTTTAATTCTACATTTGGTCTGTAAATAAATATTACATTATTTGTAAATAAAACAATTACATTTTGTAATGAAACATTTACATACTATCAAAAAAGAGAATTCTTTTGCCTTAAAGTTCTATAAACTATTTGATACTAAGAGATGTACACATTGTTAACTTAAATATACACATTTTTATAATTTAAGATGTAAATCGAATATAGATGCTAGAATTCTGTTTATTGTTTGCAATTAAAAATATTATTACCTTTAATAATAAATATAAGTACTTTTATTTAAATAAACATCGCATTATGCGTAACCTTATTGCAGCTATATCTTTAACATTCACGTGGGACTTTAAAAATCACTGGAGGAGAAAAAATGCAATGCTATGTAAACACTACAAGGAAGGAAAAAAGTCCCAACATTGAAGAGGTTTGAATGTGTACAGTGGGGTAAGTCAGTGTGTTTTACCCACGTACAGCACTTCTATATCTACACTTCTTGCTATTCAAAATTAACTATTTTTAGCAATATTATTACATTTCTTTTAACTCTAAAGAAGAAATGTCTTTATTTTTTTTAAATTCCATATTACTATAGGAAAAGAACGACTTAATTCTACAATTTTTATTAAAACTAGGACAATTGACATCAATGTTATTCTGTCTTTATTATTTTGTATTATTGGATTTTGTATGTTTTAGTTAATATTTTTTACTTTTGTTTTTTTAGTCTTTCCTGATGATGATTCCAATGGATTGAAATATATTGTTCCTGTTTATAATAACATTGTAGAATTAAAGTAATTTCTTTTACGTAAAAACACTGTTTAATATGTTATTTAATGCATTACTTCAATACTCATTCTGAATATATATATTATTATTAGTCTACCTGCAAAAAACATAATCTAGATTAATAATATTGTGAATCAATAAAGTATTGACAGGAAGTGAGAAAGTGTATCAAATTTTTTTTGTCTTAATCTCAAAATCTGTCATGCGTCCTTATACCCTTCCAAGATTAATTGATTGACAGACAAAAACGAAAGCATTTATTTTTTGTGTAAATGATTCTCAATTAAAAATAAATGTAGAAAATTGTCGTTATAACTTGCAAACTGTGTTTATAATTTATCACTGCTTTTTATTTTAATGAAGTCTCATTTTTGTATGGTTGCTGTTGCAACGAGCCGCTTTGTCAGTATGTGCAAACATGCTGACAGATATTTTCTTGAAATGAAGATATCCTATTATCCATTGCCATTAGATATTATCGTCATGTTAAAACCAAAATGCTGTCGCGTCTTTATTATCTAGCAGGACAGTCATTATTGATTTTAATTCCATATGTATGAGCATGAGGAAGAATTAATATTAATAGGCACACTACTGAGGTTGTTACATCATGTTACCTTTGAGGTCACCAGAGTACGGTAATTTTTTTATTTCCAAATGGACACCTGCTGTTTTTATTAAAAGCGTTTTTCAATGTTCAAAAGAATATAAGCGCGAGTATAGAATAATTAATTTAACCAAGTAATATT
>JACMZG010001409.1:0-10005 GCA_018340805.1 Microvelia longipes | reverse complement strand
AAAATGTCTGGTTCTCTCAAAAAGTATGTGGCGCACTGGATCACTGACCTTGATCTATAGATTTTCTCAACCAAAATGATTGTATCGATTGAAAATGATATCATTCGATTCAGAATATAATTCTACACATTTTTCACACTGGGTTTGCTGTAAAATTATTCATAGTTCAAAAGATAGAAATTTTCAGGGAGCTGCGACTTACCGAGGATGACAGTTACTAACTCTGTAAATACTTATGCTAATGCAATAAATTTGGTATCAATCTTCCTAAAATTAAATTCTAAACATTTTTCATATATGGTATGTCGGGCGAAAATGTCTGGTTCTCTCAAAAAAGTATGTGGCGCACTGGATCACTAGACTTGATCTATAGATTTCTCAGTCAAAAAATGATCGTATCGATTTGAAAATGATACCATTCGATTTAGAATACAATTCTACACATTTTCGCAGTGGGTTTGCTGTAAAATTATTCATAGTTCAAAAGATAGAAATTTTCAGGGAGCTGCGACTTACCGAGGATGACAGTTACTAACTTTGTAAATACTTATGCTAATGCAATAAATTTGGTATCAATCTTCCTAAAATTAAATTCTAAACATTTTTCATATATGGTTGTCGGCGAAAATGTCTGGTTCTCTCAAAAAAGTATGTGGCGCACTGGATCACTAGACCTTGATCTATAGATTTCTCAACCAAAAATGATTGTATCGATTCGAAAATGATACCATTCGATTCAGAATATAATTCTACACATTTTTCACACTGGGTTTGCTGTAAAATTATTCATAGTTCAAAAGATAGAAATTTTCAGGGAGCTGCGACTTACCGAGGATGACAGTTACTAACTCTGTAAATACTTATGCTAATGCAATAAATTTGGTATCAATCTTCCTAAAATTAAATTCTAAACATTTTTCATATATGGTATGTCGGGCGAAAATGTCTGGTTCTCTCAAAAAAGTATGTGGCGCACTGGATCACTAGACCTTGATCTATAGATTTCTCAACCAAAAATGATTGTATCGATTCGAAAAGATACCATTCGATTCAGAATATAATTCTACACATTTTTCACAGTGGTTTGCTGTAAAT
The DNA here is from genome assembly GCA_018340805.1 of Microvelia longipes. Taxonomy (NCBI): domain Eukaryota; kingdom Metazoa; phylum Arthropoda; class Insecta; order Hemiptera; family Veliidae; genus Microvelia; species Microvelia longipes. The sequence continues at coordinate 8,910 of JACMZG010001409.1, read as the reverse complement.
TATTCATAGTTCAAAAAGAGAAAATTTTCAGGGAGCTGCGACTTACCGAGGATGACAGTTACTAACTCTGTAAATACTTATGCTAATGCAAAAATTTGGTATCAATCTTCCTAAAATTAAATTCTAAACATTTTTCATATATGGTATGTCGGGCGAAAATGTCTGGTTCTCTCAAAAAAGTATGTGGCGCACTGGATCACTAGACCTTGATCTATAGATTTCTCAACCAAAAATGATTGTATCGATTCGAAAAATGATACCATTCGATTCAGAATATAATTCTACACATTTTCACAGTGGGTTTGCTGTAAAATTATTCATAGTTCAAAAGATAGAAATTTTCAGGGAGCTGCGACTTACCGAGGATGACAGTTACTAACTCTGTAAATACTTATGCTAATGCAATAAATTTGGTATCAATCTTCCTAAAATTAAATTCTAAACATTTTTCATATATGGTATGTCGGGCGAAAATGTCTGTTCTCTCAAAAAAGTATGTGGCGCACTGGATCACTAGACTTGATCTATAGATTTCTCACAAAAATGATGTATCGATTCGAAAAGATACCATTCGATTCAGAATATAATTCTACACATTTTTCACAGTGGGTTTGCTGTAAAATTATTCATAGTTCAAAAGATAGAAATTTTCAGGGAGCTGCGACTTACCGAGGATGACAGTTACTAACTCTGTAAATACTTATGCTAATGCAATAAATTTGGTATCAATCTTCCTAAAATTAAATTCTAAACATTTTTCATATATGTTATGTCGGGCGAAAATGTCTGGTTCTCTCAAAAAAGTATGTGGCGCACTGGATCACTAGACCTTGATCTATAGATTTCTCAACCAAAAATGATTGTATCGATTCGAAAATGATACCATTCGATTCAGAATATAATTCTACACATTTTTCACACTGGGTTTGCTGTAAAATTATTCATAGTTCAAAAGATAGAAATTTTCAGGGAGCTGCGACTTACCGAGGATGACAGTTACTAACTCTGTAAATACTTATGCTAATGCAATAAATTTGGTATCAATCTTCCTAAAATTAAATTCTAAACATTTTTATATATGGTTGTCGGGCGAAAATGTCTGGTTCTCTCAAAAAAGTATGTGGCGCACTGGATCACTAGACCTTGATCTATAGATTTCTCAACCAAAAATGATTTATCGATTCGAAAATGATACCATTCGATTCAGAATATAATTCTACACATTTTTCACAGTGGGTTTGCTGTAAAATTATTCATAGTTCAAAAGATAGAAATTTCAGGAGCTGCGACTTACCGAGGATGACAGTTACTAACTCTGTAAATACTTATGCTAATGCAATAAATTTGGTATCAATCTTCCTAAAATTAAATTCTAAACATTTTTCATATATGGTATGTCGGCGAAAATTCTGGTTCTCTCAAAAAAGTATGTGGCGCACTGGATCACTAGACCTTGATCTATAGATTTCTCAACCAAAAATGATTGTATCGATTCGAAAATGATACCATTCGATTCAGAATATAATTCTACACATTTTTCACAGTGGGTTTGCTGTAAAATTATTCATAGTTCAAAAGATAGAAATTTTCAGGGAGCTGCGACTTACCGAGGATGACAGTTACTAACTCTGTAAATACTTATGCTAATGCAATAAATTTGGTATCAATCTTCCTAAAATTAAATTCTAAACATTTTTCATATATGGTATGTCGGGCGAAAATGTCTGGTTCTCTCAAAAAAGTATGTGGCGCACTGGATCACTAGACCTTGATCTATAGATTTCTCAACCAAAATGATTGTATCGATTCGAAAATGATACATTCGATTCAGAATATAATTCTACACATTTTTCACAGTGGGTTGCTGTAAAATTATTCATAGTTCAAAAGATAGAAATTTTCAGGGAGCTGCGACTTACCGAGGATGACAGTTACTAACTCTGTAAATACTTATGCTAATGCAATAAATTTGGTATCAATCTTCCTAAAATTAAATTCTAAACATTTTTCATATATGGTATGTCGGGCGAAAATGTCTGGTTCTCTCAAAAAAGTATGTGGCGCACTGGATCACTAGACCTTGATCTATAGATTTCTCAACCAAAAAATGATTGTATCGATTCGAAAATGATATCATTCGATTCAGAATATAATTCTACACATTTTTCACACTGGGTTTGCTGTAAAATTATTCATAGTTCAAAAGATAGAAATTTTCAGGGAGCTGCGACTTACCGAGGATGACAGTTACTAACTCTGTAAATACTTATGCTAATGCAATAAATTTGGTATCAATCTTCCTAAAATTAAATTCTAAACATTTTTCATATATGGTATGTCGGGCGAAAATGTCTGGTTCTCTCAAAAAAGTATGTGGCGCACTGGATCACTAGACCTTGATCTATAGATTTCTCAACCAAAAATGATTGTATCGATTCGAAAATGATACCATTCGATTCAGAATATAATTCTACACATTTTTCACACTGGGTTTGCTGTAAAATTATTCATAGTTCAAAAGATAGAAATTTTCAGGGAGCTGCGACTTACCGAGGATGACAGTTACTAACTCTGTAAATACTTATGCTAATGCAATAAATTTGGTATCAATCTTCCTAAAATTAAATTCTAAACATTTTTCATATATGGTATGTCGGGCGAAAATGTCTGGTTCTCTCAAAAAAGTATGTGGCGCACTGGATCACTAGACCTTGATCTATAGATTTCTCAACCAAAAATGATTGTATCGATTTCGAAAATGATACCATTCGATTCAGAATATAATTCTACACATTTTTTCAGTGGGTTTGCTGTAAAATTATTCATAGTTCAAAAGATAGAAAATTTTCAGGGAGCTGCGACTTACCGAGGATGACAGTTACTAACTCTGTAAATACTTATGCTAATGCAATAAATTTGGTATCAATCTTCCTAAAATTAAATTCTAAACATTTTTCATATATGGTATGTCGGGCGAAAATGTCTGGTTCTCTCAAAAAAGTATGTGGCGCACTGGATCACTAGACCTTGATCTATAGATTTCTCAACCAAAATGATTGTATCGATTCGAAAAAGATATCATTCGATTCAGAATATAATTCTACACATTTTTCACACTGGTTTGCTGTAAAATTATTCATAGTTCAAAAGATAGAAATTTCAGGGAGCTGCGACTTACCGAGGATGACAGTTACTAACTCTGTAAATACTTATGCTAATGCAATAAATTTGGTATCAATCTTCCTAAAATTAAATTCTAAACATTTTTCATATATGGTATGTCGGGCGAAAATGTCTGGTTCTCTCAAAAAAGTATGTGGCGCACTGGATCACTAGACCTTGATCTATAGATTTCTCACCAAAAATGATGTATCGATTCGAAAATGATACCATTCGATTCAGAATATAATTCTACACATTTTCGCAGTGGGTTTGCTGTAAAATTATTCATAGTTCAAAAGATAGAAATTTTCAGGGAGCTGCGACTTACCGAGGATGACAGTTACTAACTCTGTAAATACTTATGCTAATGCAATAAATTTGGTATCAATCTTCCTAAAATTAAATTCTAAACATTTTTCATATATGGTATGTCGGGCGAAAATGTCTGGTTCTCTCAAAAAAGTATGTGGCGCACTGGATCACTAGACCTTGATCTATAGATTTCTCAACCAAAAATGATTGTATCGATTCGAAAATGATACCATTCGATTCAGAATATAATTCTACACATTTTCACACTGGGTTTGCTGTAAAATTATTCATAGTTCAAAAGATAGAAATTTTCAGGGAGCTGCGACTTACCGAGGATGACAGTTACTAACTCTGTAAATACTTATGCTAATGCAATAAATTTGGTATCAATCTTCCTAAAATTAAATTCTAAACATTTTTCATATATGGTATGTCGGGCGAAAATGTCTGGTTCTCTCAAAAAAGTATGTGGCGCACTGGATCACTAGATTGATCTATAGATTTCTCACCAAAAATGATTGTATCGATTCGAAAAATGATACCATTCGATTCAGAATATAATTCTACACATTTTCACAGTGGGTTTGCTGTAAAATTATTCATAGTTCAAAAGATAGAAATTTTCAGGGAGCTGCGACTTACCGAGGATGACAGTTACTAACTCTGTAAATACTTATGCTAATGCAATAAATTTGGTATCAATCTTCCTAAAATTAAATTCTAAACATTTTTCATATATGGTATGTCGGGCGAAAATGTCTGGTTCTCTCAAAAAAGTATGTGGCGCACTGGATCACTAGACCTTGATCTATAGATTTCTCACCAAAAATGATTGTATCGATTTGAAAATGATACCATTCGATTCAGAATACAATTCTACACATTTTCACAGTGGGTTTGCTGTAAAATTATTCATAGTTCAAAAGATAGAAATTTTCAGGGAGCTGCGACTTACCGAGGATGACAGTTACTAACTCTGTAAATACTTATGCTAATGCAATAAATTTGGTATCAATCTTCCTAAAATTAAATTCTAAACATTTTTCATATATGGTATGTCGGGCGAAAATGTCTGGTTCTCTCAAAAAAGTATGTGGCGCACTGGATCACTAGACCTTGATCTATAGATTTCTCAACCAAAAATGATTGTATCGATTCGAAAAAGATATCATTCGATTCAGAATATAATTCTACACATTTTTCACACTGGGTTTGCTGTAAAATTATTCATAGTTCAAAAGATAGAAATTTTCAGGGAGCTGCGACTTACCGAGGATGACAGTTACTAACTCTGTAAATACTTATGCTAATGCAATAAATTTGGTATCAATCTTCCTAAAATTAAATTCTAAACATTTTTCATATATGGTATGTCGGGCGAAAATGTCTGGTTCTCTCAAAAAAGTATGTGGCGCACTGGATCACTAGCTTGATCTATAGATTTCTCAACCAAAAATGATTGTATCGATTTGAAAATGATACCATTCGATTCAGAATACAATTCTACACATTTTCACAGTGGGTTTGCTGTAAAATTATTCATAGTTCAAAAGATAGAAATTTCAGGGAGCTGCGACTTACCGAGGATGACAGTTACTAACTCTGTAAATACTTATGCTAATGCAATAAATTTGGTATCAATCTTCCTAAAATTAAATTCTAAACATTTTTCATATATGGTATGTCGGGCGAAAATGTCTGGTTCTCTCAAAAAGTATGTGGCGCACTGGATCACTAGACCTTGATCTATAGATTCTCTCAAAAATGATTGTATCGATTCGAAAATGATACCATTCGATTCAGAATATAATTCTACACATTTTCACAGTGGGTTTGCTGTAAAATTATTCATAGTTCAAAAGATAGAAATTTTCAGGGAGCTGCGACTTACCGAGGATGACAGTTACTAACTCTGTAAATACTTATGCTAATGCAATAAATTTGGTATCAATCTTCCTAAAATTAAATTCTAAACATTTTTCATATATGGTATGTCGGGCGAAAATGTCTGGTTCTCTCAAAAAAGTATGTGGCGCACTGGATCACTAGACTTGATCTATAGATTTCTCAGTCAAAAATGATTGTATCGATTTGAAAATGATACCATTCGATTCAGAATACAATTCTACACATTTTCACAGTGGGTTTGCTGTAAAATTATTCATAGTTCAAAAGATAGAAATTTTCAGGGAGCTGCGACTTACCGAGGATGACAGTTACTAACTCTGTAAATACTTATGCTAATGCAATAAATTTGGTATCAATCTTCCTAAAATTAAATTCTAAACATTTTTCATATATGGTATGTCGGGCGAAAATGTCTGGTTCTCTCAAAAAAGTATGTGGCGCACTGGATCACTAGACTTGATCTATAGATTTCTCACCAAAATGATTGTATCGATTCGAAAATGATACCATTCGATTCAGAATATAATTCTACACATTTTTCACAGTGGTTTGCTGTAAAATTATTCATAGTTCAAAAGATAGAAATTTTCAGGGAGCTGCGACTTACCGAGGATGACAGTTACTAACTCTGTAAATACTTATGCTAATGCAATAAATTTGGTATCAATCTTCCTAAAATTAAATTCTAAACATTTTTCATATATGGTATGTCGGGCGAAAATGTCTGGTTCTCTCAAAAAAGTATGTGGCGCACTGGATCACTAGACTTGATCTATAGATTTCTCAACCAAAAATGATTGTATCGATTCGAAAATGATACCATTCGATTCAGAATATAATTCTACACATTTTTCACAGTGGGTTTGCTGTAAAATTATTCATAGTTCAAAAGATAGAAATTTTCAGGGAGCTGCGACTTACCGAGGATGACAGTTACTAACTCTGTAAATACTTATGCTAATGCAATAAATTTGGTATCAATCTTCCTAAAATTAAATTCTAAACATTTTTCATATATGGTATGTCGGGCGAAAATGTCTGGTTCTCTCAAAAAGTATGTGGCGCACTGGATCACTAGACCTTGATCTATAGATTTCTCAACCAAAAATGATTGTATCGATTCGAAAAGATATCATTCGATTCAGAATATAATTCTACACATTTTTCACACTGGGTTTGCTGTAAAATTATTCATAGTTCAAAAGATAGAAATTTTCAGGGAGCTGCGACTTACCGAGGATGACAGTTACTAACTCTGTAAATACTTATGCTAATGCAATAAATTTGGTATCAATCTTCCTAAAATTAAATTCTAAACATTTTTCATATATGGTATGTCGGGCGAAAATGTCTGGTTCTCTCAAAAAAGTATGTGGCGCACTGGATCACTAGACCTTGATCTATAGATTTCTCAACCAAAAATGATTGTATCGATTCGAAAATGATACCATTCGATTCAGAATATAATTCTACACATTTTTCACAGTGGGTTTGCTGTAAAATTATTCATAGTTCAAAAGATAAATTTTCAGGGAGCTGCGACTTACCGAGGATGACAGTTACTAACTTTGTAAATACTTATGCTAATGCAATAAATTTGGTATCAATCTTCCTAAAATTAAATTCTAAACATTTTTCATATATGGTATGTCGGGCGAAAATGTCTGGTTCTCTCAAAAAAGTATGTGGCGCACTGGATCACTAGACTTGATCTATAGATTTCTCAACCAAAAATGATTGTATCGATTCGAAAATGATACCATTCGATTCAGAATATAATTCTACACATTTTCACACTGGGTTTGCTGTAAAATTATTCATAGTTCAAAAGATAGAAATTTTCAGGGAGCTGCGACTTACCGAGGATGACAGTTACTAACTTTGTAAATACTTATGCTAATGCAATAAATTTGGTATCAATCTTCCTAAAATTAAATTCTAAACATTTTTCATATATGGTATGTCGGGCGAAAATGTCTGGTTCTCTCAAAAAAGTATGTGGCGCACTGGATCACTAGACCTTGATCTATAGATTTTCAACCAAAAATGATTGTATCGATTCGAAAAAAGATACCATTCGATTCAGAATATAATTCTACACATTTTTCACACTGGGTTTGCTGTAAAATTATTCATAGTTCAAAAGATAGAAATTTTCAGGGAGCTGCGACTTACCGAGGATGACAGTTACTAACTCTGTAAATACTTATGCTAATGCAATAAATTTGGTATCAATCTTCCTAAAATTAAATTCTAAACATTTTTCATATATGGTATGTCGGGCGAAAATGTCTGGTTCTCTCAAAAAAGTATGTGGCGCACTGGATCACTAGACCTTGATCTATAGATTTCTCAACCAAAAATGATTGTATCGATTCGAAAAAGATACCATTCGATTCAGAATATAATTCTACACATTTTTACACTGGGTTTGCTGTAAAATTATTCATAGTTCAAAAGATAGAAATTTTCAGGGAGCTGCGACTTACCGAGGATGACAGTTACTAACTCTGTAAATACTTATGCTAATGCAATAAATTTGGTATCAATCTTCCTAAAATTAAATTCTAAACATTTTTCATATATGGTTGTCGGGCGAAAATGTCTGGTTCTCTCAAAAAGTATGTGGCGCACTGGATCACTAGACCTTGATCTATAGATTTCTCAACCAAAAATGATTGTATCGATTCGAAAATGATACCATTCGATTCAGAATATAATTCTACACATTTTTCACACTGGGTTTGCTGTAAAATTATTCATAGTTCAAAAGATAGAAATTTTCAGGGAGCTGCGACTTACCGAGGATGACAGTTACTAACTCTGTAAATACTTATGCTAATGCAATAAATTTGGTATCAATCTTCCTAAAATTAAATTCTAAACATTTTTCATATATGGTATGTCGGGCGAAAATGTCTGGTTCTCTCAAAAAGTATGTGGCGCACTGGATCACTAGACTTGATCTAGATTTCTCAACCAAAAAATGATGTATCGATTTGAAAATGATACCATTCGATTTAGAATACAATTCTACACATTTTCGCAGTGGGTTTGCTGTAAAATTATTCATAGTTCAAAAGATAGAAATTTTCAGGGAGCTGCGACTTACCGAGGATGACAGTTACTAACTCTGTAAATACTTATGCTAATGCAATAAATTTGGTATCAATCTTCCTAAAATTAAATTCTAAACATTTTTCATATATGGTATGTCGGGCGAAAATGTCTGGTTCTCTCAAAAAGTATGTGGCGCACTGGATCACTAGACCTTGATCTATAGATTTCTCAACCAAAATGATTGTATCGATTCGAAAATGATACCATTCGATTCAGAATATAATTCTACACATTTTTCACACTGGGTTTGCTGTAAAATTATTCTTAGTTCAAATAGAAAATTTTCAGGGAGCTGCGACTACCGAGGATGACAGTTACTAACTCTGTAAATACTTATGCTAATGCAATAAATTTGGTATCAATCTTCCTAAAATTAAATTCTAAACATTTTTCATATATGGTATGTCG
>JACMZG010001408.1:7500-10009 GCA_018340805.1 Microvelia longipes | reverse complement strand
TCAATTGGAGGGCAAGTCTGGTGCCAGCAGCCGCGGTAATTCCAGCTCCAAAAGCGTATATTAAAGTTGTTGCAGTTAAAAAGCTCGTAGTTGAAATTGAGGAAATGATCTTTATGGTCTGATGAAAATCTTGTCCTTCACGTCGTGTATATTTTTGAGTCTTTAATGGGTTTGAATAACCGACAAGTTTACTTTGAAAAAATTAGAGTGCTTAAAGCAGGCTATGCTGCATATTGTTGCATGGAATAATGAAATAAGACTTCGGTTTTATTTTGTTGGTTTTCGAAACTGAAGTAATGATTAAAAGAGACTGCCGGGGGCATATGTATGCTGGTGCTAGAGGTGAAATTCTGAGACCATCAGCAGACAATCTACTGCGAAAGCATTTGCCAAGAATGTTTTCATTAATCAAGAACGAAAGTCAGAGGATCGAAGACGATCAGATACCGTCCTAGTTCTGACCATAAACTATGCCAACTGACAGTTTCGCGAAGATAATTTATCATCTTGCTAGAAGTCACCGGGAAACCAAAGTCTTGGGTTCCGGGGAAGTATGGTTGCAAAGCTGAAACTTAAAGGAATTGACGGAAGGGCACCACCAGGAGTGGAGCCTGCGGCTTAATTTGACTCAACACGGGAAATCTCACCCGGTCCGGACACTGTGAGGATTGACAGATTGATAGCTCTTTCTTGATTCGGTGGGTGGTGGTGCATGGCCGTTCTTAGTTGGTGGAGCGATTTGTCAGGTTAATTCCGTTAACGAACGAGACTCTAACCTGCTAAATAGTACATTTTTTAAATAGCAAATGCTGACTTCTTAGAGAATAAATAGCGTTTAGCTAAATGAAAAAGAGCAATAACAGGTCTGTGATGCCCTTAGATGTCCGGGGCCGCACGCGCGCTACAATGGCAGTTCCACGAGTATTCCTTACTAGAAATGGCTGGGTAATCTTGTTAATCACTGTCGTATCAGGATTGCGAATTGTAATTATTCGCATGAACGAGGAATTCCTAGTAAGCGCAAGTCACTAGCTTGCGCTGATTACGTCCCTGCCCTTTGTACACACCGCCCGTCGCTACTACCGATTGAATGGTTTAGTGAGGTTGGATTCCGTTTAAGAAATGGCAACATTTCTATATTGGGAAAAGACATCAAACTTGATCATTTAGAGGAAGTAAAAGTCGTAACAAGGTTTCCGTAGGTGAACCTGCGGAAGGATCATTATTAGTTCATTGAAATTAAAAGAACGATTAGAATTTACAGCTGACATGCTATAAATTAAATTAAAAAAACGATTTTGGCTCTGATAATTTATTTTATAATGAATTATTAAATATAAAAAGTGCTGATTTTAATTTACTAATTACATATGCTACTTGATTGTTTTATTGCAGTATTCGGCTCGCTAAACAATAAATCGACTCGTTTTATAGTAGTAAATATGGTTTCAAGTGCTAGTAGTAAATCAGCATTAAACCAACACATTCACGGGGTGCCTATGGTATTTTTCGAAATACCGAGTACTCATATAAACATTTTTATTGGGTGTTGTTTATATGACAGACTTATGTCCGTAGTCTCTCGTAAAAAGGAAATTACAAAACACAAGTTGTTGGCACTGATAAAAACAATATCAAAGCATTATCAGGATATTGTGCAAGGTTTAATTAGTTTAGTAATATAATATCTTTAAAAATTTAGTGTTATTTATTTGGTCAATATACGAATTCAAGTTGCAGTGATTAATAATAACTGGTCTAATGCTTTGTAGATAAATATCCGAATTCAGTTATTTTATTAATCATTTATTTTGGCAAAACTGCAATTGGCTAAAGAATTTGTATGTTGATTAACACGATATTATATGAAAAGCTGCCCCGTGTGTTTCTATTTCTATTTAACTTTACAGTATCGTTTGGTGATCAAATGATAATGGCAATCCTCGACTTTGTAAAAGAAGTTGGGTTGATTGAAAATTAGAATATGGATCGCTAAAAAGCATCTGTATATTATTAACCACTTTAAGCGATGGATCACTCGGCTCGCACGTCGATGAAGAACGTAGCAAAACATGTGAATTAATGTGAACTGCACAACGCTCTGATCATTGACATTTTGAACGCAAATGGCGGCTATGGTCAACCTATAGCCACATCTGTCTGAGGGTCGGCATAGCATTTATCATTACGTTCAATAGTAATGTTTTGAGGGGTTCACTTTTGGTTTTTATTTCAATCGAAAGTGCCTCTTTAAGGTGATAGTGTATTTGTTAAACAAGTACACCTCTATGGAAACATAGAGTTTCGATTTTTGAAATGCTATTATATACAGTTTATACATATGAAATTAACATAAAGTTAATGCTGTTTGAAGTTAATAGATTTATTTGTTATTGTTACTATTGTTTTCATAATTTATTGACCATTGTATAGAAAGAAGAAAAGGCAAATAAACAATGTTTGAATGGGTTGTTGATTTATTTGTTTGATCTTTTAAATATATTTTGGA
>JACMZG010001408.1:0-2500 GCA_018340805.1 Microvelia longipes | reverse complement strand
AGTGATTTTGGTTTTCTTTATTTATTTTTTAAAAATATATTTTAGAAAAACTGCTGAAACTGCTCCTCATTGTATAAAATCTTCGATTAATAAAAAAAGAAACTACAGTGAAAAGGACCGCGAATAAATTTTAGAATAAAAATTCTGTAAAGATCATCCGCATGAAAGTGAAATATTTTTCAATTTTAATTTCAATTTTCAGAAATAATAACTATCATGTAAATGTAAAGAGAGTAATAGTTACTCCCGCTGACTGATAATATAATAATAATAATAATAAAATATAATAATAATAATAATAATAATAATAATAATAATAATAATAATAATAATAATAATAATAATAATAATAATAATATAATAATATAATAAATTAAAAAAAATTAAAATTAATTAATTTTATTAAATTTACTTATTATAATAAGTATTGTTAATAAGTAATATTTCATTTGAAACTTAAAAAATAAAATAATTTTTTTACACAAAATTTCAAAGAAAAATGCAAATATTTCATGTCATAAAATCAAATATTACAGTTTTTATACATTTTCGACTTAGAAAATAATCGAGAATTTTTATTTTAAAAAAATCTTTTCTTAATTATTTCTCTGTTATTCCCAATTTATTAAATACTACCCATGTTAGATAACTAATGCTATATATTGGTAGTCTATGTAAAGTTGACATAGTATTATATATACTGTTGATTTTTGATTATCAATGAAATTAAACTCATATATTCGTTATGAATTATGGGTAAATGAAAAAATGTTGTAGTGGCGAATGTTGTTTCGGTAACGGTTTCCAAATGCGTGGAGTTATCGTCTACTACGTACCACATGAACAAGGGTAAATATAGCTTTCGCTTTGAAGCGTTAGTATTTAAATTTCTATTGTCCAGGCCTTTTTCTAGTCAGATACAGTTGTGAAGCTTGCTTTGCGATTGTTTATTGCTTGTTAGTTGAATTTGTTGAATCAAAACGCTAACATAAAAGCAATTCAATGAATATCATATATTTAAATATATAACGAATGGCCTATTTTTTTATCGGTTAAACGATAGCTAAGCGATTGAATAAAAATCGTACGTATCATTATTGATGAAAACGTAAATGCTAAGTAGAGTAAACTGAAATGATCAAGCTTTATGCATCGATGATGCATTGAGTAAACGATATTTATATTTTGGATTTAATATAATGTGACTGAGAAAAATGGTAAAACATTTTTCTTTTCAAATCAGTTAATAAAAATGAGACTTGATTATACATTGTATTTAAATCATTTATTGCAAAAAATAAAAATCGTTGAAAGGGTGATAATTAAATTTATTTCACAAAATAGTGGTTTTTTAAATGAAATTGCTGTTTTTGGATTATCATGTGGTTAATGCTTGATCGATTGATAAAGTTAATGATACTTGTGTTTATTGATTTTCAATATCTTTAGTGACTACTTAATTGAAACCATGTTAAGTAGAGTACGTAAAATAAATATCTGGTTGATCCTGCCAGTAGTCATATGCTTATCTCAAAGATTAAGCCATGCATGTCTTAGTACAAAGTCTCGTACACTAAACCGCGGATGGCTCATTATAACAGCTATGATTTGAGAGATTCTATCATTTTGCCATGGGATAACTGTGGTAATTCTAGAGCTAATATTTAACAGAATGCCGTGACTCACGAAGCGCGGATTTATTAGATCAAAACAACCTGTGAAAACCGGTTTTTTGATGACTCTGGATAATTTACTGATCGTACGACCTTTGTGTTGACGACAATCTCTTGAAGTGGCTGACCTATCAACTTTCGATGGTAAGATCAAAGCTTACCATGGTTGTAACGGGTAACGGGGAATCAGTGTTCGATTCCGGAGAGGGAGCCTGAGAAACGGCTACCACATCCACGGAAGGCAGCAGGCGCGAAAATTACCCAATACCGGTTCGGTGAGGTAGTGACAAAAAATAACAATATGGGCCCTAGTGGTTTCATAATTGCAATGAGAACATTTTAAATACTTTATCAAGTATCAATTGGAGGGCAAGTCTGGTGCCAGCAGCCGCGGTAATTCCAGCTCCAAAAGCGTATATTAAAGTTGTTGCAGTTAAAAAGCTCGTAGTTGAAATTGAGGAAAAGATGGTTTGAAATCTTTGATTGAAAGCTATCTTTCCTTCGACGTCGTGTATATTTTGATGCTCTTTAATGGGTGTTGAATGACCGACAAGTTTACTTTGAAAAAATTAGAGTGCTTAAAGCATGGAATAATGAAATAAGACTTCGGTTTTATTTTGTTGGTTTTCGAAACTGAAGTAATGATTAAAAGAGACTGCCGGGGCATATGTATGCTGGTGCTAGAGGTGAAATTCTAGATCATCAGCAGACAATCTACTGCGAAAGCATTTGCCAAGAATGTTTTCATTAATCAAGAACGAAAGTCAGAGGATCGAAGACGATCAGATACCGTCCTAGTTCTGACCATAAACTATGCCAACTGACAG
>JACMZG010001407.1:0-10013 GCA_018340805.1 Microvelia longipes | reverse complement strand
TTAGAGAAATAAGCGATTTCCATCAAGAATTGTAGAAGCCATCGGCAGATTTGTTTCAATCTATTTCCTAACATGTTCAGCAATATAACAGTGTTATTTCATGCATTTTAGCAGTGGGAAACACGAGAAAACTTCGGTTTTCTACTTTAGATTCGTTCCAGACATATTGCATAAGTTGTACTTTGTGTGATTTACTGTGGTTCTCTGATCGAAATCCAGTTATTAAAATAGTGATTTTCATGCTTATTTTGATCATTTTAAGCACTTAAATACGCTTTAAACAATAACATTAGAGAAATAAGCGATTTCCATCAAGAATTGTAGAAGCCATCGGCAGATTTGTTTCAATCTATTTCCTAACATGTTCAGCAATATAACAGTGTTATTTCATGCATTTTAGCAGTGGGAAACACGAGAAAACTTCGGTTTTCTACTTTAGATTCGTTCCAGACATATTGCATAAGTTGTACTTTGTGTGATTTACTGTGGTTCTCTGATCGAAATCCAGTTATTAAAATAGTGATTTTCATGCTTATTTTGATCATTTTAAACACTTAAATACGCTTTAAACAATAACATAGAGAAATAAGCGATTTCCATCAAGAATTGTAGAAGCCATCGGCAGATTTGTTTCAATCTATTTCCTAACATGTTCAGCAATATAACAGTGTTATTTCATGCATTTTAGCAGTGGGAAACACGAGAAAACTTCGGTTTTCTACTTTAGATTCGTTCCAGACATATTGCATAAGTTGTACTTTGTGTGATTTACTGTGGTTCTCTGATCGAAATCCAGTTATTAAAATAGTGATTTTCATGCTTATTTTGATCATTTTAAGCACTTAAATACGCTTTAAACAATAACATTAGAGAAATAAGCGATTTCCATCAAGAATTGTAGAAGCCATCGGCAGATTTGTTTCAATCTATTTCCTAACATGTTCAGCAATATAACAGTGTTATTTCATGCATTTTAGCAGTGGGAAACACGAGAAAACTTCGGTTTTCTACTTTAGATTCGTTCCAGACATATTGCATAAGTTGTACTTTGTGTGATTTACTGTGGTTCTCTGATCGAAATCCAGTTATTAAAATAGTGATTTTCATGCTTATTTTGATCATTTTAAGCACTTAAATACGCTTTAAACAATAACATTAGAGAAATAAGCGATTTCCATCAAGAATTGTAGAAGCCATCGGCAGATTTGTTTCAATCTATTTCCTAACATGTTCAGCAATATAACAGTGTTATTTCATGCATTTTAGCAGTGGGAAACACGAGAAAACTTCGGTTTTCTACTTTAGATTCGTTCCAGACATATTGCATAAGTTGTACTTTGTGTGATTTACTGTGGTTCTCTGATCGAAATCCAGTTATTAAAATAGTGATTTTCATGCTTATTTTGATCATTTTAAGCACTTAAATACGCTTTAAACAATAACATTAGAGAAATAAGCGATTTCCATCAAGAATTGTAGAAGCCATCGGCAGATTTGTTTCAATCTATTTCCTAACATGTTCAGCAATATAACAGTGTTATTTCATGCATTTTAGCAGTGGGAAACACGAGAAAACTTCGGTTTTCTACTTTAGATTCGTTCCAGACATATTGCATAAGTTGTACTTTGTGTGATTTACTGTGGTTCTCTGATCGAAATCCAGTTATTAAAATAGTGATTTTCATGCTTATTTTGATCATTTTAAGCACTTAAATACGCTTTAAACAATAACATTAGAGAAATAAGCGATTTCCATCAAGAATTGTAGAAGCCATCGGCAGATTTGTTTCAATCTATTTCCTAACATGTTCAGCAATATAACAGTGTTATTTCATGCATTTTAGCAGTGGGAAACACGAGAAAACTTCGGTTTTCTACTTTAGATTCGTTCCAGACATATTGCATAAGTTGTACTTTGTGTGATTTACTGTGGTTCTCTGATCGAAATCCAGTTATTAAAATAGTGATTTTCATGCTTATTTTGATTTTAAACTTAAATACGCTTTAAACAATAACATTAGAGAAATAAGCGATTTCCATCAAGAATTGTAGAAGCCATCGGCAGATTTGTTTCAATCTATTTCCTAACATGTTCAGCAATATAACAGTGTTATTTCATGCATTTTAGCAGTGGGAAACACGAGAAAACTTCGGTTTTCTACTTTAGATTCGTTCCAGACATATTGCATAAGTTGTACTTTGTGTGATTTACTGTGGTTCTCTGATCGAAATCCAGTTATTAAAATAGTGATTTTCATGCTTATTTTGATCATTTTAAGCACTTAAATACGCTTTAAACAATAACATTAGAGAAATAAGCGATTTCCATCAAGAATTGTAGAAGCCATCGGCAGATTTGTTTCAATCTATTTCCTAACATGTTCAGCAATATAACAGTGTTATTTCATGCATTTTAGCAGTGGGAAACACGAGAAAACTTCGGTTTTCTACTTTAGATTCGTTCCAGACATATTGCATAAGTTGTACTTTGTGTGATTTACTGTGGTTCTCTGATCGAAATCCAGTTATTAAAATAGTGATTTTCATGCTTATTTTGATCATTTTAAACACTTAAATACGCTTTAAACAATAACATTAGAGAAATAAGCGATTTCCATCAAGAATTGTAGAAGCCATCGGCAGATTTGTTTCAATCTATTTCCTAACATGTTCAGCAATATAACAGTGTTATTTCATGCATTTTAGCAGTGGGAAACACGAGAAAACTTCGGTTTTCTACTTTAGATTCGTTCCAGACATATTGCATAAGTTGTACTTTGTGTGATTTACTGTGGTTCTCTGATCGAAATCCAGTTATTAAAATAGTGATTTTCATGCTTATTTTGATCATTTTAAGCACTTAAATACGCTTTAAACAATAACATTAGAGAAATAAGCGATTTCCATCAAGAATTGTAGAAGCCATCGGCAGATTTGTTTCAATCTATTTCCTAACATGTTCAGCAATATAACAGTGTTATTTCATGCATTTTAGCAGTGGGAAACACGAGAAAACTTCGGTTTTCTACTTTAGATTCGTTCCAGACATATTGCATAAGTTGTACTTTGTGTGATTTACTGTGGTTCTCTGATCGAAATCCAGTTATTAAAATAGTGATTTTCATGCTTATTTTGATCATTTTAAGCACTTAAATACGCTTTAAACAATAACATTAGAGAAATAAGCGATTTCCATCAAGAATTGTAGAAGCCATCGGCAGATTTGTTTCAATCTATTTCCTAACATGTTCAGCAATATAACAGTGTTATTTCATGCATTTTAGCAGTGGGAAACACGAGAAAACTTCGGTTTTCTACTTTAGATTCGTTCCAGACATATTGCATAAGTTGTACTTTGTGTGATTTACTGTGGTTCTCTGATCGAAATCCAGTTATTAAAATAGTGATTTTCATGCTTATTTTGATCATTTTAAGCACTTAAATACGCTTTAAACAATAACATTAGAGAAATAAGCGATTTCCATCAAGAATTGTAGAAGCCATCGGCAGATTTGTTTCAATCTATTTCCTAACATGTTCAGCAATATAACAGTGTTATTTCATGCATTTTAGCAGTGGGAAACACGAGAAAACTTCGGTTTTCTACTTTAGATTCGTTCCAGACATATTGCATAAGTTGTACTTTGTGTGATTTACTGTGGTTCTCTGATCGAAATCCAGTTATTAAAATAGTGATTTTCATGCTTATTTTGATCATTTTAAGCACTTAAATACGCTTTAAACAATAACATTAGAGAAATAAGCGATTTCCATCAAGAATTGTAGAAGCCATCGGCAGATTTGTTTCAATCTATTTCCTAACATGTTCAGCAATATAACAGTGTTATTTCATGCATTTTAGCAGTGGGAAACACGAGAAAACTTCGGTTTTCTACTTTAGATTCGTTCCAGACATATTGCATAAGTTGTACTTTGTGTGATTTACTGTGGTTCTCTGATCGAAATCCAGTTATTAAAATAGTGATTTTCATGCTTATTTTGATCATTTTAAGCACTTAAATACGCTTTAAACAATAACATTAGAGAAATAAGCGATTTCCATCAAGAATTGTAGAAGCCATCGGCAGATTTGTTTCAATCTATTTCCTAACATGTTCAGCAATATAACAGTGTTATTTCATGCATTTTAGCAGTGGGAAACACGAGAAAACTTCGGTTTCTACTTTAGATTCGTTCCAGACATATTGCATAAGTTGTACTTTGTGTGATTTACTGTGGTTCTCTGATCGAAATCCAGTTATTAAAATAGTGATTTTCATGCTTATTTTGATCATTTTAAGCACTTAAATACGCTTTAAACAATAACATTAGAGAAATAAGCGATTTCCATCAAGAATTGTAGAAGCCATCGGCAGATTTGTTTCAATCTATTTCCTAACATGTTCAGCAATATAACAGTGTTATTTCATGCATTTTAGCAGTGGGAAACACGAGAAAACTTCGGTTTTCTACTTTAGATTCGTTCCAGACATATTGCATAAGTTGTACTTTGTGTGATTTACTGTGGTTCTCTGATCGAAATCCAGTTATTAAAATAGTGATTTTCATGCTTATTTTGATCATTTTAAGCACTTAAATACGCTTTAAACAATAACATTAGAGAATAAGCGATTTCCATCAAGAATTGTAGAAGCCATCGGCAGATTTGTTTCAATCTATTTCCTAACATGTTCAGCAATATAACAGTGTTATTTCATGCATTTTAGCAGTGGGAAACACGAGAAAACTTCGGTTTTCTACTTTAGATTCGTTCCAGACATATTGCATAAGTTGTACTTTGTGTGATTTACTGTGGTTCTCTGATCGAAATCCAGTTATTAAAATAGTGATTTTCATGCTTATTTTGATCATTTTAAGCACTTAAATACGCTTTAAACAATAACATTAGAGAAATAAGCGATTTCCATCAAGAATTGTAGAAGCCATCGGCAGATTTGTTTCAATCTATTTCCTAACATGTTCAGCAATATAACAGTGTTATTTCATGCATTTTAGCAGTGGGAAACACGAGAAAACTTCGGTTTTCTACTTTAGATTCGTTCCAGACATATTGCATAAGTTGTACTTTGTGTGATTTACTGTGGTTCTCTGATCGAAATCCAGTTATTAAAATAGTGATTTTCATGCTTTTTGATCATTTTAAGCACTTAAATACGCTTTAAACAATAACATTAGAGAAATAAGCGATTTCCATCAAGAATTGTAGAAGCCATCGGCAGATTTGTTTCAATCTATTTCCTAACATGTTCAGCAATATAACAGTGTTATTTCATGCATTTTAGCAGTGGGAAACACGAGAAAACTTCGGTTTTCTACTTTAGATTCGTTCCAGACATATTGCATAAGTTGTACTTTGTGTGATTTACTGTGGTTCTCTGATCGAAATCCAGTTATTAAAATAGTGATTTTCATGCTTATTTTGATCATTTTAAGCACTTAAATACGCTTTAAACAATAACATTAGAGAAATAAGCGATTTCCATCAAGAATTGTAGAAGCCATCGGCAGATTTGTTTCAATCTATTTCCTAACATGTTCAGCAATATAACAGTGTTATTTCATGCATTTTAGCAGTGGGAAACACGAGAAAACTTCGGTTTTCTACTTTAGATTCGTTCCAGACATATTGCATAAGTTGTACTTTGTGTGATTTACTGTGGTTCTCTGATCGAAATCCAGTTATTAAAATAGTGATTTTCATGCTTATTTTGATCATTTTAAGCACTTAAATACGCTTTAAACAATAACATTAGAGAAATAAGCGATTTCCATCAAGAATTGTAGAAGCCATCGGCAGATTTGTTTCAATCTATTTCCTAACATGTTCAGCAATATAACAGTGTTATTTCATGCATTTTAGCAGTGGGAAACACGAGAAAACTTCGGTTTTCTACTTTAGATTCGTTCCAGACATATTGCATAAGTTGTACTTTGTGTGATTTACTGTGGTTCTCTGATCGAAATCCAGTTATTAAAATAGTGATTTTCATGCTTATTTTGATCATTTTAAACACGCTTAAATACGCTTTAAACAATAACATTAGAGAAATAAGCGATTTCCATCAAGAATTGTAGAAGCCATCGGCAGATTTGTTTCAATCTATTTCCTAACATGTTCAGCAATATAACAGTGTTATTTCATGCATTTTAGCAGTGGGAAACACGAGAAAACTTCGGTTTTCTACTTTAGATTCGTTCCAGACATATTGCATAAGTTGTACTTTGTGTGATTTACTGTGGTTCTCTGATCGAAATCCAGTTATTAAAATAGTGATTTTCATGCTTTTTTGATCATTTTAAGCACTTAAATACGCTTTAAACAATAACATTAGAGAAATAAGCGATTTCCATCAAGAATTGTAGAAGCCATCGGCAGATTTGTTTCAATCTATTTCCTAACATGTTCAGCAATATAACAGTGTTATTTCATGCATTTTAGCAGTGGGAAACACGAGAAAACTTCGGTTTTCTACTTTAGATTCGTTCCAGACATATTGCATAAGTTGTACTTTGTGTGATTTACTGTGGTTCTCTGATCGAAATCCAGTTATTAAAATAGTGATTTTCATGCTTATTTTGATCATTTTAAGCACTTAAATACGCTTTAAACAATAACATTAGAGAAATAAGCGATTTCCATCAAGAATTGTAGAAGCCATCGGCAGATTGTTTCAATCTATTTCCTAACATGTTCAGCAATATAACAGTGTTATTTCATGCATTTTAGCAGTGGGAAACACGAGAAAACTTCGGTTTTCTACTTTAGATTCGTTCCAGACATATTGCATAAGTTGTACTTGTGTGATTTACTGTGGTTCTCTGATCGAAATCCAGTTATTAAAATAGTGATTTTCATGCTTATTTTGATCATTTTAAGCACTTAAATACGCTTTAAACAATAACATTAGAGAAATAAGCGATTTCCATCAAGAATTGTAGAAGCCATCGGCAGATTTGTTTCAATCTATTTCCTAACATGTTCAGCAATATAACAGTGTTATTTCATGCATTTTAGCAGTGGGAAACACGAGAAAACTTCGGTTTTCTACTTTAGATTCGTTCCAGACATATTGCATAAGTTGTACTTTGTGTGATTTACTGTGGTTCTCTGATCGAAATCCAGTTATTAAAATAGTGATTTTCATGCTTATTTTGATCATTTTAAGCACTTAAATACGCTTTAAACAATAACATTAGAGAAATAAGCGATTTCCATCAAGAATTGTAGAAGCCATCGGCAGATTTGTTTCAATCTATTTCCTAACATGTTCAGCAATATAACAGTGTTATTTCATGCATTTTAGCAGTGGGAAACACGAGAAAACTTCGGTTTTCTACTTTAGATTCGTTCCAGACATATTGCATAAGTTGTACTTTGTGTGATTTACTGTGGTTCTCTGATCGAAATCCAGTTATTAAAATAGTGATTTTCATGCTTATTTTGATCATTTTAAGCACTTAAATACGCTTTAAACAATAACATTAGAGAAATAAGCGATTTCCATCAAGAATTGTAGAAGCCATCGGCAGATTTGTTTCAATCTATTTCCTAACATGTTCAGCAATATAACAGTGTTATTTCATGCATTTTAGCAGTGGGAAACACGAGAAAACTTCGGTTTTCTACTTTAGATTCGTTCCAGACATATTGCATAAGTTGTACTTTGTGTGATTTACTGTGGTTCTCTGATCGAAATCCAGTTATTAAAATAGTGATTTTCATGCTTATTTTGATCATTTTAACTTAAATACGCTTTAAACAATAACATTAGAGAAATAAGCGATTTCCATCAAGAATTGTAGAAGCCATCGGCAGATTTGTTTCAATCTATTTCCTAACATGTTCAGCAATATAACAGTGTTATTTCATGCATTTTAGCAGTGGGAAACACGAGAAAACTTCGGTTTTCTACTTTAGATTCGTTCCAGACATATTGCATAAGTTGTACTTTGTGTGATTTACTGTGGTTCTCTGATCGAAATCCAGTTATTAAAATAGTGATTTTCATGCTTATTTTGATCATTTTAAGCACTTAAATACGCTTTAAACAATAACATTAGAGAAATAAGCGATTTCCATCAAGAATTGTAGAAGCCATCGGCAGATTTTTTCAATCTATTTCCTAACATGTTCAGCAAATAACAGTGTTATTTCATGCATTTTAGCAGTGGGAAACACGAGAAAACTTCGGTTTTCTACTTTAGATTCGTTCCAGACATATTGCATAAGTTGTACTTTGTGTGATTTACTGTGGTTCTCTGATCGAAATCCAGTTATTAAAATAGTGATTTTCATGCTTATTTTGATCATTTTAAGCACTTAAATACGCTTTAAACAATAACATTAGAGAATAAGCGATTTCCATCAAGAATTGTAGAAGCCATCGGCAGATTTGTTTCAATCTATTTCCTAACATGTTCAGCAATATAACAGTGTTATTTCATGCATTTTAGCAGTGGGAAACACGAGAAAACTTCGGTTTTCTACTTTAGATTCGTTCCAGACATATTGCATAAGTTGTACTTTGTGTGATTTACTGTGGTTCTCTGATCGAAATCCAGTTATTAAAATAGTGATTTTCATGCTTATTTTGATCATTTTAAGCACTTAAATACGCTTTAAACAATAACATTAGAGAAATAAGCGATTTCCATCAAGAATTGTAGAAGCCATCGGCAGATTGTTTCAATCTATTTCCTAACATGTTCAGCAATATAACAGTGTTATTTCATGCATTTTAGCAGTGGGAAACACGAGAAAACTTCGGTTTTCTACTTTAGATTCGTTCCAGACATATTGCATAAGTTGTACTTTGTGTGATTTACTGTGGTTCTCTGATCGAAATCCAGTTATTAAAATAGTGATTTTCATGCTTATTTTGATCACTTAAATACGCTTTAAACAATAACATTAGAGAAATAAGCGATTTCCATCAAGAATTGTAGAAGCCATCGGCAGATTTGTTTCAATCTATTTCCTAACATGTTCAGCAATATAACAGTGTTATTTCATGCATTTTAGCAGTGGGAAACACGAGAAAACTTCGGTTTTCTACTTTAGATTCGTTCCAGACATATTGCATAAGTTGTACTTTGTGTGATTTACTGTGGTTCTCTGATCGAAATCCAGTTATTAAAATAGTGATTTTCATGCTTATTTTGATCATTTTAAGCACTTAAATACGCTTTAAACAATAACATTAGAGAAATAAGCGATTTCCATCAAGAATTGTAGAAGCCATCGGCAGATTTGTTTCAATCTATTTCCTAACATGTTCAGCAATATAACAGTGTTATTTCATGCATTTTAGCAGTGGGAAACACGAGAAAACTTCGGTTTTCTACTTTAGATTCGTTCCAGACATATTGCATAAGTGTACTTTGTGTGATTTACTGTGGTTCTCTGATCGAAATCCAGTTATTAAAATAGTGATTTTCATGCTTATTTTGATCATTTTAAACACTTAAATACGCTTTAAACAATAACATTAGAGAAATAAGCGATTTCCATCAAGAATTGTAGAAGCCATCGGCAGATTTGTTTCAATCTATTTCCTAACATGTTCAGCAATATAACAGTGTTATTTCATGCATTTTAGCAGTGGGAAACACGAGAAAACTTCGGTTTTCTACTTTAGATTCGTTCCAGACATATTGCATAAGTTGTACTTTGTGTGATTTACTGTGGTTCTCTGATCGAAATCCAGTTATTAAAATAGTGATTTTCATGCTTATTTTGATCATTTTAAGCACTTAAATACGCTTTAAACAATAACATTAGAGAAATAAGCGATTTCCATCAAGAATTGTAGAAGCCATCGGCAGATTTGTTTCAATCTATTTCCTAACATGTTCAGCAATATAACAGTGTTATTTCATGCATTTTAGCAGTGGGAAACACGAGAAAACTTCGGTTTTCTACTTTAGATTCGTTCCAGACATATTGCATAAGTTGTACTTTGTGTGATTTACTGTGGTTCTCTGATCGAAAT
>JACMZG010001406.1:0-10021 GCA_018340805.1 Microvelia longipes | reverse complement strand
TTAAACTTGGCAATTTGATTGTTGAAAAACATATAATTGAATAAAGTTGTGGGAATAATTGCATTGTAAAAATGTTGTGTTTTTAGTTGTTGGACAAATCTGTGTGTTTTTGATCATTAAATTAATCCTCGATAGTATAGTGGTCAGTATCTCCGCCTGTCACGTGGAAGGCCCGGGTTCGATTCCCGGTCGGGGAGTATTTTTTTTCATTTCAATCAACTTGATTTATTTTAAATGAGTTGAAAATAACTAAGTCGACAGTGATTATATTTTTCGTGGGCAAAACATTTCTTATTAAATGCAATATATTGATGATACGGTAATTGAAAAGCAAAAATCGAATTTTACTCAGTACCGGTATTCTATGAAAGTTAAATGAATAAATGTGTTGAAAATTTACTAAAAATCAAATAAATCATCTATTTGAAATTTGCAATTTAAAAATTTCTAAATATAAAAATTTCTAATTTTTAAATTAATTAAACTTGGCAATTTGATTGTTGAAAAAC
Source organism: Microvelia longipes (assembly GCA_018340805.1). Lineage (NCBI taxonomy): Eukaryota > Metazoa > Arthropoda > Insecta > Hemiptera > Veliidae > Microvelia > Microvelia longipes. The sequence continues at coordinate 9,512 of JACMZG010001406.1, read as the reverse complement.
ATATAATTGAATAAAGTTGTGGGAATAATTGCATTGTAAAAATGTTGTGTTTTTAGTTGTTGGACAAATCTGTGTGTTTTTGATCATTAAATTAATCCTCGATAGTATAGTGGTCAGTATCTCCGCCTGTCACGTGGAAGGCCCGGGTTCGATTCCCGGTCGGGGAGTATTTTTTTTCATTTCAATCAACTTGATTTATTTTAAATGAGTTGAAAATAACTAAGTCGACAGTGATTATATTTTTCGTGGGCAAAACATTTCTTATTAAATGCAATATATTGATGATACGGTAATTGAAAAGCAAAAATCGAATTTTACTCAGTACCGGTATTCTATGAAAGTTAAATGAATAAATGTGTTGAAAATTTACTAAAAATCAAATAAATCATCTATTTGAAATTTGCAATTTAAAAATTTCTAAATATAAAAATTTCTAATTTTTAAATTAATTAAACTTGGCAATTTGATTGTTGAAAAACATATAATTGAATAAAGTTGTGGGAATAATTGCATTGTAAAAATGTTGTGTTTTTAGTTGTTGGACAAATCTGTGTGTTTTTGATCATTAAATTAATCCTCGATAGTATAGTGGTCAGTATCTCCGCCTGTCACGTGGAAGGCCCGGGTTCGATTCCCGGTCGGGGAGTATTTTTTTTCATTTCAATCAACTTGATTTATTTTAAATGAGTTGAAAATAACTAAGTCGACAGTGATTATATTTTTCGTGGGCAAAACATTTCTTATTAAATGCAATATATTGATGATACGGTAATTGAAAAGCAAAAATCGAATTTTACTCAGTACCGGTATTCTATGAAAGTTAAATGAATAAATGTGTTGAAAATTTACTAAAAATCAAATAAATCATCTATTTGAAATTTGCAATTTAAAAATTTCTAAATATAAAAATTTCTAATTTTTAAATTAATTAAACTTGGCAATTTGATTGTTGAAAAACATATAATTGAATAAAGTTGTGGGAATAATTGCATTGTAAAAATGTTGTGTTTTTAGTTGTTGGACAAATCTGTGTGTTTTTGATCATTAAATTAATCCTCGATAGTATAGTGGTCAGTATCTCCGCCTGTCACGTGGAAGGCCCGGGTTCGATTCCCGGTCGGGGAGTATTTTTTTTCATTTCAATCAACTTGATTTATTTTAAATGAGTTGAAAATAACTAAGTCGACAGTGATTATATTTTTCGTGGGCAAAACATTTCTTATTAAATGCAATATATTGATGATACGGTAATTGAAAAGCAAAAATCGAATTTTACTCAGTACCGGTATTCTATGAAAGTTAAATGAATAAATGTGTTGAAAATTTACTAAAAATCAAATAAATCATCTATTTGAAATTTGCAATTTAAAAATTTCTAAATATAAAAATTTCTAATTTTTAAATTAATTAAACTTGGCAATTTGATTGTTGAAAAACATATAATTGAATAAAGTTGTGGGAATAATTGCATTGTAAAAATGTTGTGTTTTTAGTTGTTGGACAAATCTGTGTGTTTTTGATCATTAAATTAATCCTCGATAGTATAGTGGTCAGTATCTCCGCCTGTCACGTGGAAGGCCCGGGTTCGATTCCCGGTCGGGGAGTATTTTTTTTCATTTCAATCAACTTGATTTATTTTAAATGAGTTGAAAATAACTAAGTCGACAGTGATTATATTTTTCGTGGGCAAAACATTTCTTATTAAATGCAATATATTGATGATACGGTAATTGAAAAGCAAAAATCGAATTTTACTCAGTACCGGTATTCTATGAAAGTTAAATGAATAAATGTGTTGAAAATTTACTAAAAATCAAATAAATCATCTATTTGAAATTTGCAATTTAAAAATTTCTAAATATAAAAATTTCTAATTTTTAAATTAATTAAACTTGGCAATTTGATTGTTGAAAACATAATTGAATAAAGTTGTGGGAATAATTGCATTGTAAAAATGTTGTGTTTTTAGTTGTTGGACAAATCTGTGTGTTTTTGATCATTAAATTAATCCTCGATAGTATAGTGGTCAGTATCTCCGCCTGTCACGTGGAAGGCCCGGGTTCGATTCCCGGTCGGGGAGTATTTTTTTTCATTTCAATCAACTTGATTTATTTTAAATGAGTTGAAAATAACTAAGTCGACAGTGATTATATTTTTCGTGGGCAAAACATTTCTTATTAAATGCAATATATTGATGATACGGTAATTGAAAAGCAAAAATCGAATTTTACTCAGTACCGGTATTCTATGAAAGTTAAATGAATAAATGTGTTGAAAATTTACTAAAAATCAAATAAATCATCTATTTGAAATTTGCAATTTAAAATTCTAAATATAAAAATTTTCTAATTTTTAAATTAATTAAACTTGGCAATTTGATTGTTGAAAAACATATAATTGAATAAAGTTGTGGGAATAATTGCATTGTAAAAATGTTGTGTTTTTAGTTGTTGGACAAATCTGTGTGTTTTTGATCATTAAATTAATCCTCGATAGTATAGTGGTCAGTATCTCCGCCTGTCACGTGGAAGGCCCGGGTTCGATTCCCGGTCGGGGAGTATTTTTTTTCATTTCAATCAACTTGATTTATTTTAAATGAGTTGAAAATAACTAAGTCGACAGTGATTATATTTTTCGTGGGCAAAACATTTCTTATTAAATGCAATATATTGATGATACGGTAATTGAAAAGCAAAAATCGAATTTTACTCAGTACCGGTATTCTATGAAAGTTAAATGAATAAATGTGTTGAAAATTTACTAAAAATCAAATAAATCATCTATTTGAAATTTGCAATTTAAAAATTTCTAAATATAAAAATTTCTAATTTTTAAATTAATTAAACTTGGCAATTTGATTGTTGAAAAACATATAATTGAATAAAGTTGTGGGAATAATTGCATTGTAAAAATGTTGTGTTTTTAGTTGTTGGACAAATCTGTGTGTTTTTGATCATTAAATTAATCCTCGATAGTATAGTGGTCAGTATCTCCGCCTGTCACGTGGAAGGCCCGGGTTCGATTCCCGGTCGGGGAGTATTTTTTTTCATTTCAATCAACTTGATTTATTTTAAATGAGTTGAAAATAACTAAGTCGACAGTGATTATATTTTTCGTGGGCAAAACATTTCTTATTAAATGCAATATATTGATGATACGGTAATTGAAAAGCAAAAATCGAATTTTACTCAGTACCGGTATTCTATGAAAGTTAAATGAATAAATGTGTTGAAAATTTACTAAAAATCAAATAAATCATCTATTTGAAATTTGCAATTTAAAAATTTCTAAATATAAAAATTTCTAATTTTTAAATTAATTAAACTTGGCAATTTGATTGTTGAAAAACATATAATTGAATAAAGTTGTGGGAATAATTGCATTGTAAAAATGTTGTGTTTTTAGTTGTTGGACAAATCTGTGTGTTTTTGATCATTAAATTAATCCTCGATAGTATAGTGGTCAGTATCTCCGCCTGTCACGTGGAAGGCCCGGGTTCGATTCCCGGTCGGGGAGTATTTTTTTTCATTTCAATCAACTTGATTTATTTTAAATGAGTTGAAAATAACTAAGTCGACAGTGATTATATTTTTCGTGGGCAAAACATTTCTTATTAAATGCAATATATTGATGATACGGTAATTGAAAAGCAAAAATCGAATTTTACTCAGTACCGGTATTCTATGAAAGTTAAATGAATAAATGTGTTGAAAATTTACTAAAAATCAAATAAATCATCTATTTGAAATTTGCAATTTAAAAATTTCTAAATATAAAAATTTCTAATTTTTAAATTAATTAAACTTGGCAATTTGATTGTTGAAAAACATATAATTGAATAAAGTTGTGGGAATAATTGCATTGTAAAAATGTTGTGTTTTTAGTTGTTGGACAAATCTGTGTGTTTTTGATCATTAAATTAATCCTCGATAGTATAGTGGTCAGTATCTCCGCCTGTCACGTGGAAGGCCCGGGTTCGATTCCCGGTCGGGGAGTATTTTTTTTCATTTCAATCAACTTGATTTATTTTAAATGAGTTGAAAATAACTAAGTCGACAGTGATTATATTTTTCGTGGGCAAAACATTTCTTATTAAATGCAATATATTGATGATACGGTAATTGAAAAGCAAAAATCGAATTTTACTCAGTACCGGTATTCTATGAAAGTTAAATGAATAAATGTGTTGAAAATTTACTAAAAATCAAATAAATCATCTATTTGAAATTTGCAATTTAAAAATTTCTAAATATAAAAATTTCTAATTTTTAAATTAATTAAACTTGGCAATTTGATTGTTGAAAAACATATAATTGAATAAAGTTGTGGGAATAATTGCATTGTAAAAATGTTGTGTTTTTAGTTGTTGGACAAATCTGTGTGTTTTTGATCATTAAATTAATCCTCGATAGTATAGTGGTCAGTATCTCCGCCTGTCACGTGGAAGGCCCGGGTTCGATTCCCGGTCGGGGAGTATTTTTTTTCATTTCAATCAACTTGATTTATTTTAAATGAGTTGAAAATAACTAAGTCGACAGTGATTATATTTTTCGTGGGCAAAACATTTCTTATTAAATGCAATATATTGATGATACGGTAATTGAAAAGCAAAAATCGAATTTTACTCAGTACCGGTATTCTATGAAAGTTAAATGAATAAATGTGTTGAAAATTTACTAAAAATCAAATAAATCATCTATTTGAAATTTGCAATTTAAAAATTTCTAAATATAAAAATTTCTAATTTTTAAATTAATTAAACTTGGCAATTTGATTGTTGAAAAACATATAATTGAATAAAGTTGTGGGAATAATTGCATTGTAAAAATGTTGTGTTTTTAGTTGTTGGACAAATCTGTGTGTTTTTGATCATTAAATTAATCCTCGATAGTATAGTGGTCAGTATCTCCGCCTGTCACGTGGAAGGCCCGGGTTCGATTCCCGGTCGGGGAGTATTTTTTTTCATTTCAATCAACTTGATTTATTTTAAATGAGTTGAAAATAACTAAGTCGACAGTGATTATATTTTTCGTGGGCAAAACATTTCTTATTAAATGCAATATATTGATGATACGGTAATTGAAAAGCAAAAATCGAATTTTACTCAGTACCGGTATTCTATGAAAGTTAAATGAATAAATGTGTTGAAAATTTACTAAAAATCAAATAAATCATCTATTTGAAATTTGCAATTTAAAAATTTCTAAATATAAAAATTCTAATTTTTAAATTAATTAAACTTGGCAATTTGATTGTTGAAAAACATATAATTGAATAAAGTTGTGGGAATAATTGCATTGTAAAAATGTTGTGTTTTTAGTTGTTGGACAAATCTGTGTGTTTTTGATCATTAAATTAATCCTCGATAGTATAGTGGTCAGTATCTCCGCCTGTCACGTGGAAGGCCCGGGTTCGATTCCCGGTCGGGGAGTATTTTTTTTCATTTCAATCAACTTGATTTATTTTAAATGAGTTGAAAATAACTAAGTCGACAGTGATTATATTTTTCGTGGGCAAAACATTTCTTATTAAATGCAATATATGATGATACGGTAATTGAAAAGCAAAAATCGAATTTTACTCAGTACCGGTATTCTATGAAAGTTAAATGAATAAATGTGTTGAAAATTTACTAAAAATCAAATAAATCATCTATTTGAAATTTGCAATTTAAAAATTTCTAAATATAAAAATTTCTAATTTTTAAATTAATTAAACTTGGCAATTTGATTGTTGAAAAACATATAATTGAATAAAGTTGTGGGAATAATTGCATTGTAAAAATGTTGTGTTTTTAGTTGTTGGACAAATCTGTGTGTTTTTGATCATTAAATTAATCCTCGATAGTATAGTGGTCAGTATCTCCGCCTGTCACGTGGAAGGCCCGGGTTCGATTCCCGGTCGGGGAGTATTTTTTTTCATTTCAATCAACTTGATTTATTTTAAATGAGTTGAAAATAACTAAGTCGACAGTGATTATATTTTTCGTGGGCAAAACATTTCTTATTAAATGCAATATATTGATGATACGGTAATTGAAAAGCAAAAATCGAATTTTACTCAGTACCGGTATTCTATGAAAGTTAAATGAATAAATGTGTTGAAAATTTACTAAAAATCAAATAAATCATCTATTTGAAATTTGCAATTTAAAAATTTCTAAATATAAAAATTTCTAATTTTTAAATTAATTAAACTTGGCAATTTGATTGTTGAAAAACATATAATTGAATAAAGTTGTGGGAATAATTGCATTGTAAAAATGTTGTGTTTTTAGTTGTTGGACAAATCTGTGTGTTTTTGATCATTAAATTAATCCTCGATAGTATAGTGGTCAGTATCTCCGCCTGTCACGTGGAAGGCCCGGGTTCGATTCCCGGTCGGGGAGTATTTTTTTTCATTTCAATCAACTTGATTTATTTAAATGAGTTGAAAATAACTAAGTCGACAGTGATTATATTTTTCGTGGGCAAAACATTTCTTATTAAATGCAATATATTGATGATACGGTAATTGAAAAGCAAAAATCGAATTTTACTCAGTACCGGTATTCTATGAAAGTTAAATGAATAAATGTGTTGAAAATTTACTAAAAATCAAATAAATCATCTATTTGAAATTTGCAATTTAAAAATTTCTAAATATAAAAATTTCTAATTTTTAAATTAATTAAACTTGGCAATTTGATTGTTGAAAAACATATAATTGAATAAAGTTGTGGGAATAATTGCATTGTAAAAATGTTGTGTTTTTAGTTGTTGGACAAATCTGTGTGTTTTTGATCATTAAATTAATCCTCGATAGTATAGTGGTCAGTATCTCCGCCTGTCACGTGGAAGGCCCGGGTTCGATTCCCGGTCGGGGAGTATTTTTTTTCATTTCAATCAACTTGATTTATTTTAAATGAGTTGAAAATAACTAAGTCGACAGTGATTATATTTTTCGTGGGCAAAACATTTCTTATTAAATGCAATATATTGATGATACGGTAATTGAAAAGCAAAAATCGAATTTTACTCAGTACCGGTATTCTATGAAAGTTAAATGAATAAATGTGTTGAAAATTTACTAAAAATCAAATAAATCATCTATTTGAAATTTGCAATTTAAAAATTTCTAAATATAAAAATTTCTAATTTTTAAATTAATTAAACTTGGCAATTTGATTGTTGAAAAACATATAATTGAATAAAGTTGTGGGAATAATTGCATTGTAAAAATGTTGTGTTTTTAGTTGTTGGACAAATCTGTGTGTTTTTGATCATTAAATTAATCCTCGATAGTATAGTGGTCAGTATCTCCGCCTGTCACGTGGAAGGCCCGGGTTCGATTCCCGGTCGGGGAGTATTTTTTTTCATTTCAATCAACTTGATTTATTTTAAATGAGTTGAAAATAACTAAGTCGACAGTGATTATATTTTTCGTGGGCAAAACATTTCTTATTAAATGCAATATATTGATGATACGGTAATTGAAAAGCAAAAATCGAATTTTACTCAGTACCGGTATTCTATGAAAGTTAAATGAATAAATGTGTTGAAAATTTACTAAAAATCAAATAAATCATCTATTTGAAATTTGCAATTTAAAAATTTCTAAATATAAAAATTTCTAATTTTTAAATTAATTAAACTTGGCAATTTGATTGTTGAAAAACATATAATTGAATAAAGTTGTGGGAATAATTGCATTGTAAAAATGTGTGTTTTTAGTTGTTGGACAAATCTGTGTGTTTTTGATCATTAAATTAATCCTCGATAGTATAGTGGTCAGTATCTCCGCCTGTCACGTGGAAGGCCCGGGTTCGATTCCCGGTCGGGGAGTATTTTTTTTCATTTCAATCAACTTGATTTATTTTAAATGAGTTGAAAATAACTAAGTCGACAGTGATTATATTTTTCGTGGGCAAAACATTTCTTATTAAATGCAATATATTGATGATACGGTAATTGAAAAGCAAAAATCGAATTTTACTCAGTACCGGTATTCTATGAAAGTTAAATGAATAAATGTGTTGAAAATTTACTAAAAATCAAATAAATCATCTATTTGAAATTTGCAATTTAAAAATTTCTAAATATAAAAATTTCTAATTTTTAAATTAATTAAACTTGGCAATTTGATTGTTGAAAAACATATAATTGAATAAAGTTGTGGGAATAATTGCATTGTAAAAATGTTGTGTTTTTAGTTGTTGGACAAATCTGTGTGTTTTTGATCATTAAATTAATCCTCGATAGTATAGTGGTCAGTATCTCCGCCTGTCACGTGGAAGGCCCGGGTTCGATTCCCGGTCGGGGAGTATTTTTTTTCATTTCAATCAACTTGATTTATTTTAAATGAGTTGAAAATAACTAAGTCGACAGTGATTATTTTTTCGTGGGCAAAACATTTCTTATTAAATGCAATATATTGATGATACGGTAATTGAAAAGCAAAAATCGAATTTTACTCAGTACCGGTATTCTATGAAAGTTAAATGAATAAATGTGTTGAAAATTTACTAAAAATCAAATAAATCATCTATTTGAAATTTGCAATTTAAAAATTTCTAAATATAAAAATTTCTAATTTTTAAATTAATTAAACTTGGCAATTTGATTGTTGAAAAACATATAATTGAATAAAGTTGTGGGAATAATTGCATTGTAAAAATGTTGTGTTTTTAGTTGTTGGACAAATCTGTGTGTTTTTGATCATTAAATTAATCCTCGATAGTATAGTGGTCAGTATCTCCGCCTGTCACGTGGAAGGCCCGGGTTCGATTCCCGGTCGGGGAGTATTTTTTTTCATTTCAATCAACTTGATTTATTTTAAATGAGTTGAAAATAACTAAGTCGACAGTGATTATATTTTTCGTGGGCAAAACATTTCTTATTAAATGCAATATATTGATGATACGGTAATTGAAAAGCAAAAATCGAATTTTACTCAGTACCGGTATTCTATGAAAGTTAAATGAATAAATGTGTTGAAAATTTACTAAAAATCAAATAAATCATCTATTTGAAATTTGCAATTTAAAAATTTCTAAATATAAAAATTTCTAATTTTTAAATTAATTAAACTTGGCAATTTGATTGTTGAAAAACATATAATTGAATAAAGTTGTGGGAATAATTGCATTGTAAAAATGTTGTGTTTTTAGTTGTTGGACAAATCTGTGTGTTTTTGATCATTAAATTAATCCTCGATAGTATAGTGGTCAGTATCTCCGCCTGTCACGTGGAAGGCCCGGGTTCGATTCCCGGTCGGGGAGTTTTTTTTCATTTCAATCAACTTGATTTATTTTAAATGAGTTGAAAATAACTAAGTCGACAGTGATTATATTTTTCGTGGGCAAAACATTTCTTATTAAATGCAATATATTGATGATACGGTAATTGAAAAGCAAAAATCGAATTTTACTCAGTACCGGTATTCTATGAAAGTTAAATGAATAAATGTGTTGAAAATTTACTAAAAATCAAATAAATCATCTATTTGAAATTTGCAATTTAAAATTTCTAAAT
>JACMZG010001405.1:0-10025 GCA_018340805.1 Microvelia longipes | reverse complement strand
ACTCATTGTTGTTGGCTGAGGTCTTCGGAGCTCGAGATATCACTAGAAAAGATAGATTATCAATTATTATCCGCATTAGCCTGATGGACTAAACTCTGACCCCCCAATGCCTTTGGTGCAACTCAAACATTTACCTGTACTAACATTGGCCAAATAAACTATATTAGGAGCAACATATTCAAACAATTATTAAAAATTTAATTTATTAAAAAACTCGATATTTACATTTTTGACAACAATGTAAATGATTTGAGGATTCTTTAATCCTTTGCTTTTTTATCATAAATTTCTCAGAGTTTTAAAAAATTAACGGTGATCAAGTTCGCTTGGAGTGTAACTGCTTGACCGATTTGAAGATTATTTTCTAACATTAGGTTCTAAAATAATAATTTAATAAAAAATTTAAATATTGAAATTTGAAATTTTTAAATTAAAGTTAAATTTATTTAATTTAATATATTTATTTAATTTATTTAATTTAAACAAATATTAATGTGAATAAAGAATTAAGAATAATTTCAAATAATTAATTTTAACATGTATCCTAAACTTTAACAAATAACAAATAAAAGTATTCTTTTTTTAAATTTTTAATGTTGAAAATTTTTACTGCAAATATATTGAATTCTTTTTGACTACTTAAATCTTGGTAAAAATAATTTAGGAACAAACACATTGTGTAAGGTTTTCTACATTCGTAAAAATTTACCAAATTATAAAATTAAATACTCTTTTAAAATTAATAAATTCTATTCATTTTTTAAAAAAATATGACTGTGAATTTCAACTTCTCATCTTGAGAGTGGAGAGCTATTGAAATCACATTACCATTTAAAGAAAATCAATTTAGGGACGATTTATTTACTTAATTATCCTTTGCTTTTGTAAATGATTCTAATACATTTTCTAATGGAGTCCACTTTGGACCTACTTTATAATTGGACCATAATGTAAATTGGACATTGTAAATCATTTTCCCCAAACCACCTCTGTAAATTATTATTTGTGGAAAGGATTTGAATTCATTTGTGAAATATTTTATTGCACCGAGGCTGTTGACTCTTGCCGTTTACGGACTCATTGTTTGTTGGCTGAGTCTTCGGAGCTCGAGATATCACTAGAAAAGTAGATAATCAATTATTATCCGCATTAGCCTGATAAACTAAACTCTGACCCCCCGTTGCCTTTGGTGCAACTTAAAAAGTTAACTGTACTAATATTGGCCAAATAAACTATATTAGGAGCAACATATTCAAATAACTATTAAAATTTATTATTAAAAATTTAATTTATTAAAAACTCGATATTTACATTTTTGACAACAATGTAAATGATTTGAGGATTCTTTAATCCTTTGCTTTTGTAAAATGATTCTAACACATTTTCTAATGGAGTCCACTTTGGACTACTTTATAAATTGTAAATCATTTTCCCCAATACCACCTCTGTAAATTATTATACTTTGTGGAAAGGATTTGAATTCATTTGTGAAATATTTTATTGCACCGAGGCTGTTGACTCTTGCCGTTTACGGACTCATTGTTTGTTGGCTGAGTCTTCGGAGTCGAGATATCACTAGAAAGTAGATAATCAATTATTATCCGCATTAGCCTGATGGACTAAACTCTGACCCCAATGCCTTTGGTGCAACTCAAACATTTACCTGTACTAACATTGGCCAAATAAACTATATTAGGAGCAACATATTCAAACAATTATTAAAAATTTAATTATTAAAAAAACTCGATATTTACATTTTTGACAACAATGTAAATGATTTGAGGATTCTTTAATCCTTTGCTTTTTTATCATAAATTTCTCAGAGTTTTAAAAAATTAACGGTGATCAAGTTCGCTTGGAGTGTAACTGCTTGACCGATTTGAAGATTATTTTCTAACATTAGGTTCTAAAATAATAATTTAATAAAAAATTTAAATATTGAAATTTGAAATTTTTAAATTAAAGTTAAATTATTTAATTTAATATATTTATTTAATTTATTTAATTTAAACAAAATAATGTGAATAAAGAATTAAAGAATAATTTCAAATAATTAATTTAACATGTATCCTAAACTTTAACAAATAACAAATAAAGTATTCTTTTTTTAAATTTTTAATGTTGAAAATTTTTACTGCAAATATATTGAATTCTTTTTGACTACTTAAATCTTGGTAAAAATTAATTTAGGAACAAACACATTGTGTAAGGTTTTCTACATTCGTAAAAATTTACCAAATTATAAAATTAAATACTCTTTTAAAATTAATAAAGTTTCTATTCATTTTTTAAAAAATATGACTGTGAATTCAACTTCTCATCTTGAGAGTGGAGAGCTATTGAAATCACATTACCATTTAAAGAAAATCAATTTAGGGACGATTTATTTACTTAATTATCCTTTGCTTTTGTAAATGATTCTAATACATTTCATAATGGAGTCCACTTTGGACTTATTATAAATTGTAAATCATTTTCCTCAATACCACCTCTGTAAATTATATACTTTGTGGAAAGGATTTGAATTCATTTGTGAAATATTTTATTGCACCGAGGCTGTTGACTCTTGCCGTTTACGGACTCATTGTTTGTTGGCTGAGTCTTCGGAGCTCGAGATATCACTAGAAAAGTAGATAATCAATTATTATCCGCATTAGCCTGATAAACTAAACTCTGACCCCCCGTTGCCTTTGGTGCAACTTAAAAAGTTAACTGTACTAATATTGGCCAAATAAACTATATTAGGAGCAACATATTCAAATAAACTATTAAAATTTTATTATTAAAAATTTAATTTATTAAAAAACTCGATATTTACATTTTTGACAACAATGTAAATGATTTGAGGATTCTTTAATCCTTGCTTTTGTAAATGATTCTAACACATTTTCTAATGGAGTCCACTTTGGACTACTTTATAAATTGTAAATCATTTTCCCCAATACCACCTCTGTAAATTATTATACTTTGTGGAAAGGATTTGAATTCATTTGTGAAATATTTTATTGCACCGAGGCTGTTGACTCTTGCCGTTTACGGACTCATTGTTTGTTGGCTGAGTCTTCGGAGCTCGAGATATCACTAGAAAAGTAGATAATCAATTATTATCCGCATTAGCCTGATAAACTAAACTCTGACCCCCAATGCCTTTGGTGCAACTCAAAAATTTACTGTACTAACATTGGCCAAATAAACTATATTAGGAGCAACATATTCAAACAAATTATTAAAAATTTAATTTATTAAAAAACTCGATATTTACATTTTTGACAACAATGTAAATGATTTGAGGATTCTTTAATCCTTTGCTTTTTTTATCATAAATTTCTCAGAGTTTTAAAAAATTAACGGTGATCAAGTTCGCTTGGAGTGTAACTGCTTGACGATTTGAAGATTATTTTCTAACATTAGGTTCTAAATAATAATTTAATAAAAATTTAAATATTGAAATTTGAAATTTTTTAAATTAAAGTTAATTTATTTAATTTAATATATTATTTAATTTATTTAATTTAAAAAATATTAATGTGAATAAAGAATTAAAGAAATAATTTCAAATAATTAATTTAACATGTATCCTAAACTTTAACAAATAACAAATAAAAGTATTCTTTTTTTAAATTTTTAATGTTGAAAATTTTTACTGCAAATATATTGAATTCTTTTTGACTACTTAAATTTGGTAAAATTAATTTAGGAACAAACACATTGTGTAAGGTTTTCTACATTCGTAAAATTTACCAAATATAAAATTAAATACTCTTTTAAAATTAATAAAGTTTCTATTCATTTTTTAAAAAATATGACTGTGAATTAACTTCTCATCTTGAGAGTGGAGAGCTTTGAAATCACATTACCATTTAAAGAAATCAATTACGATTTAATTACTCCTTTGCTTTTGTAAATGATTCTAACACATTTTCTCCACTTTGGACAATTGACCTTTGTAAATGATTTGAGATTCTTTAATCCTTTGCTTTTTAAATGATTCTAATACATTTCTAATGGAGTCCACTTTGGACTTTTATAAATTGTAAATCATTTTCCCAATACCACCTCTGTAAATTATTATACTTTGTGGAAAGGATTTGAATTCATTTGTGAAATATTTTATTGCACCGAGGCGTTGACTCTTGCCGTTTACGGACTCATTGTTTGTTGGCTGAGTCTTCGGAGTTCGAGATATCACTAGAAAAGTAGATAATCAATTATTATCCGCATTAGCCTGATAAACTAAACTCTGACCCCCCGTTGCCTTTGGTGCAACTTAAAAAGTTAACTGTACTAACATTGGCCAAATAAACTATATTAGGAGCAACATATTCAAATAACTATTAAAATTTTATTATTAAAAATTTAATTTATTAAAAACTCGATATTTACATTTTTGACAACAATGTAAATGATTTGAGGATTCTTTAATCCTTTGCTTTTGTAAATGATTCTAACACATTTTCTAATGGAGTCCACTTTGGACTTTATAAATTGTAAATCATTTTCCCCAATACCACCTCTGTAAATTATTATACTTTGTGGAAAGGATTTGAATTCATTTGTGAAATATTTTATAGCACCGAGGCCGTTGACTCTTGCCGTTTACGGACTCATTGTTTGTTGGCTGAGTCTTCGGAGTTCGAGATATCACTAGAAAAGTAGATAATCAATTATTATCCGCATTAGCCTGATAAACTAAACTCTGACCCCCGTTGCCTTTAGGTACTCAAAAATTTAACTGTACTAACATTGGCCAAATAAACTATATTAGGAGCAACATATTCAAATAACTTTAAAATTATTATTAAAAATTTAATTTATTAAAAAACTCGATATTTACATTTTTGACAACAATGTAAATGATTTGAGGATTCTTTAATCCTTTGCTTTTGTAAATGATTCTAACACATTTCTAATGGAGTCCACTTTGGACTACTTTATAAATTGTAAATCATTTTCCCCAATACCACCTCTGTAAATTATTATACTTTGTGGAAAGGATTTGAATTCATTTGTGAAATATTTTATAGCACCGAGGCCGTTGACTCTTGCCGTTTACGGACTCATTGTTTGTTGGCTGAGTCTTCGGAGTTCGAGATATCACTAGAAAAGTAGATAATCAATTATTATCCGCATTAGCCTGATAAACTAAACTCTGACCCCCGTTGCCTTTAGTGTAACTTAAAAATTAACTGTACTAACATTGGCCAAAATAAACTATATTAGGAGCAACATATTCAAATAACTATTAAAATTTATTATTAAAAATTTAATTTATTAAAAAACTCGATATTTACATTTTTGACAACAATGTAAATGATTTGAGGATTCTTTAATCCTTTGCTTTTGTAAATGATTCTAACACATTTTCTAATGGAGTCCACTTTGGACTACTTTATAAATTGTAAATCATTTTCCCCAATACCACCTCTGTAAATTATTATACTTTGTGGAAAGGATTTGAATTCATTTGTGAAATATTTTATAGCACCGAGGCCGTTGACTCTTGCCGTTTACGGACTCATTGTTTGTTGGCTGAGTCTTCGGAGTTCGAGATATCACTAGAAAAGTAGATAATCAATTATTATCCGCATTAGCCTGATAACTAAACTCTGACCCCCCGTTGCCTTTAGTGTAACTTAAAAAGTTAACTGTACTAACATTGGCCAAATAAACTATATTAGGAGCAACATATTCAAATAACTATTAAAATTTTATTATTAAAAATTTAATTTATTAAAAAACTCGATATTTACATTTTTGACAACAATGTAAATGATTTGAGGATTCTTTAATCCTTTGCTTTTGTAAATGATTCTAACACATTTTCTAATGGAGTCCACTTTGGACTACTTTATAAATTGTAAATCATTTTCCCCAATACCACCTCTGTAAATTATTATACTTTGTGGAAAGGATTTGAATTCATTTGTGAAATATTTTATGCACCGAGGCCGTTGACTCTTGCCGTTTACGGACTCATTGTTTGTTGGCTGAGTCTTCGGAGTTCGAGATATCACTAGAAAAGTAGATAATCAATTATTATCCGCATTAGCCTGATAAACTAAACTCTGACCCCCCGTTGCCTTTAGTGTAACTTAAAAATTTAACTGTACTAACATTGGCCAAATAAACTATATTAGGAGCAACATATTCAAATAACTATTAAAATTTTATTATTAAAAATTTAATTTATTAAAAAACTCGATATTTACATTTTTGACAACAATGTAAATGATTTGAGGATTCTTTAATCCTTTGCTTTTGTAAATGATTCTAACACATTTTCTAATGGAGTCCACTTTGGACTACTTTATAAATTGTAAATCATTTTCCCCAAACCACCTCTGTAAATTATTATACTTTGTGAAAGGATTTGAATTCATTTGTGAAATATTTTATAGCACCGAGGCCGTTGACTCTTGCCGTTTACGGACTCATTGTTTGTTGGCTGAGTCTTCGGAGTTCGAGATATCACTAGAAAAGTAGATAATCAATTATTATCCGCATTAGCCTGATAAACTAAACTCTGACCCCCGTTGCCTTAGTGTAACTTAAAAATTTAACTGTACTAACATTGGCCAAATAAACTATATTAGGAGCAACATATTCAAATAACTATTAAAATTTTATTATTAAAAATTTAATTTATTAAAAACTCGATATTTACATTTTTGACAACAATGTAAATGATTTGAGGATTCTTTAATCCTTTGCTTTTGTAAATGATTCTAACACATTTCTAATGGAGTCCACTTTGGACTACTTTATAAATTGTAAATCATTTTCCCCAATACCACCTCTGTAAATTAATACTTTGTGGAAAGGATTTGAATTCATTTGTGAAATATTTTATAGCACCGAGGCCGTTGACTCTTGCCGTTTACGGACTCATTGTTTGTTGGCTGAGTCTTCGGAGTTCGAGATATCACTAGAAAAGTAGATAATCAATTATTATCCGCATTAGCCTGATAAACTAAACTCTGACCCCCGTTGCCTTTAGTGTAACTTAAAAAGTTAACTGTACTAACATTGGCCAAATAAACTATATTAGGAGCAACATATTCAAATAACTATTAAAATTTTATTATTAAAAATTTTTTATTAAAAAACTCGATATTTACATTTTTGACAACAATGTAAATGATTTGAGGATTCTTTAATCCTTTGCTTTTGTAAATGATTCTAACACATTTTCTAATGGAGTCCACTTTGGACTACTTTATAAATTGTAAATCATTTTCCCCAATACCACCTCTGTAAATTATTATACTTTGTGGAAAGGATTTGAATTCATTTGTGAAATATTTTATAGCACCGAGGCCGTTGACTCTTGCCGTTTACGGACTCATTGTTTGTTGGCTGAGTCTTCGGAGTTCGAGATATCACTAGAAAAGTAGATAATCAATTATTATCCGCATTAGCCTGATAAACTAAACTCTGACCCCCGTTGCCTTTAGTGCTTAAAAATTTAACTGTACTAACATTGGCCAAATAAACTATATTAGGAGCAACATATTCAAATAACTATTAAAATTTTATTATTAAAAATTTAATTTATTAAAAAACTCGATATTTACATTTTTGACAACAATGTAAATGATTTGAGGATTCTTTAATCCTTTGCTTTTGTAAATGATTCTAACACATTTTCTAATGGAGTCCACTTTGGACTACTTTATAAATTGTAAATCATTTTCCCCAATACCACCTCTGTAAATTATTATACTTTGTGGAAAGGATTTGAATTCATTTGTGAAATATTTTATAGCACCGAGGCCGTTGACTCTTGCCGTTTACGGACTCATTGTTTGTTGGCTGAGTCTTCGGAGTTCGAGATATCACTAGAAAGTAGATAATCAATTATTATCCGCATTAGCCTGATAAACTAAACTCTGACCCCCCGTTGCCTTTGTAACTTAAAAAGTTAACTGTACTAACATTGGCCAAATAAACTATATTAGGAGCAACATATTCAAATAACTATTAAAATTTTATTATTAAAAATTTAATTTATTAAAAAACTCGATATTTACATTTTTGACAACAATGTAAATGATTTGAGGATTCTTTAATCCTTTGCTTTTGTAAATGATTCTAACACATTTTCTAATGGAGTCCACTTTGGACTACTTTATAAATTGTAAATCATTTTCCCCAATACCACCTCTGTAAATTATTATACTTTGTGGAAAGGATTTGAATTCATTTGTGAAATATTTTATAGCACCGAGGCCGTTGACTCTTGCCGTTTACGGACTCATTGTTTGTTGGCTGAGTCTTCGGAGTTCGAGATATCACTAGAAAAGTAGATAATCAATTATTATCCGCATTAGCCTGATAAACTAAACTCTGACCCCCCGTTGCCTTTAGTGTAACTTAAAATTTAACTGTACTAACATTGGCCAAATAAACTATATTAGGAGCAACATATTCAAATAACTATTAAAATTTTATTATTAAAAATTTAATTTATTAAAAACTCGATATTTACATTTTTGACAACAATGTAAATGATTTGAGGATTCTTTAATCCTTTGCTTTTGTAAATGATTCTAACACATTTTCTAATGGAGTCCACTTTGGACTACTTTATAAATTGTAAATCATTTTCCCCAATACCACCTCTGTAAATTATTATACTTTGTGGAAAGGATTTGAATTCATTTGTGAAATATTTTATAGCACCGAGGCGTTGACTCTTGCCGTTTACGGACTCATTGTTTGTTGGCTGAGTCTTCGGAGTTCGAGATATCACTAGAAAAGTAGATAATCAATTATTATCCGCATTAGCCTGATAAACTAAACTCTGACCCCCGTTGCCTTTAGTGTAACTTAAAAAGTTAACTGTACTAACATTGGCCAAATAAACTATATTAGGAGCAACATATTCAAATAACTATTAAAATTTTATTATTAAAAATTTAATTTATTAAAAAACTCGATATTTACATTTTTGACAACAATGTAAATGATTTGAGGATTCTTTAATCCTTTGCTTTTGTAAATGATTCTAACACATTTTCTAATGGAGTCCACTTTGGACTACTTTATAAATTGTAAATCATTTTCCCCAATACCACCTCTGTAAATTATTATACTTTGTGGAAAGGATTTGAATTCATTTGTGAAATATTTTTATAGCACCGAGGCCGTTGACTCTTGCCGTTTACGGACTCATTGTTTGTTGGCTGAGTCTTCGGAGTTCGAGATATCACTAGAAAAGTAGATAATCAATTATTATCCGCATTAGCCTGATAAACTAAACTCTGACCCCCGTTGCCTTTAGTGTAACTTAAAAATTTAACTGTACTAACATTGGCCAAATAAACTATATTAGGAGCAACATATTCAAAAACTATTAAAATTTTATTATTAAAAATTTAATTTATTAAAAAACTCGATATTTACATTTTTGACAACAATGTAAATGATTTGAGGATTCTTTAATCCTTTGCTTTTGTAAATGATTCTAACACATTTTCTAATGGAGTCCACTTTGGACTACTTTATAAATTGTAAATCATTTTCCCCAATACCACCTCTGTAAATTATTATACTTTGTGGAAAGGATTTGAATTCATTTGTGAAATATTTTATTAGCACCGAGGCCGTTGACTCTTGCCGTTTACGGACTCATTGTTTGTTGGCTGAGTCTTCGGAGTTCGAGATATCACTAGAAAAGTAGATAATCAATTATTATCCGCATTAGCCTGATAAACTAAACTCTGACCCCCCGTTGCCTTTAGTGTAACTTAAAAAGTTAACTGTACTAACATTGGCCAAATAAACTATATTAGGAGCAACATATTCAAATAACTATTAAAATTTTATTATTAAAAATTTAATTATTAAAAAACTCGATATTTACATTTTTGACAACAATGTAAATGATTTGAGGATTCTTTAATCCTTTGCTTTTGTAAATGATTCTAACACATTTTCTAATGGAGTCCACTTTGGACTACTTTATAAATTGTAAATCATTTTCCCCAATACCACCTCTGTAAATTATTATACTTTTGTGGAAA